>JPKD01002180.1:0-32540 GCA_000750935.1 Pseudogymnoascus sp. VKM F-4519 (FW-2642)
TGCTACAGGTAAGGTCGACCATTACGGAGCAAGCAGACGGGGTTTGTCACACTTTAAGTGTGATGAGTATAGGTAGAGTGCTAGAACGCGTAGTCGTATTTGAAAAACTAAACTCTGCTCCCTTGCTATTAGGAGAGATGCGGTCTATATACTAGGACGTCAGCACTGATACGCTGGCGTATTCGTGGCGTGCCGCAATTAGTAGATTCTTACACCTCCTAGCAAGCCTATCTTCAGCCTATAGCAACGCCCCCGAAACGATAGAGAGTCGGGCCCAACCTGTGACAGGCCCGACCGTAACTTTGGCTGGTGCAGCACGCATCACGTGCCCCACCAACCCCAAAACCCCAACGCTAAACGCTAGACCCTTTAGGCAGCTCAACTCTGCGCCCCCCCACCGAGACGTAGTCGAGCTGCCAACGAACCCCCAACCTTACACTCCGCCTACCACCCTAGCACCTGTGACATCTTCATTTGTATAGTGAGGTTTGAGTTGGAACAAGGTTCTATGTTTGGCCTAAGACTGATTCTAAGCATATATTAAAAATATCACGTGATTCTCAAATGCGACTCGATCTGGGGAATTGAACATTGCATTCCCAGCACCCTCACAGCTGTCATAATGGTGCACGTCGATCCCGTTGTTCGTGACAGGTTCGGCCATTCTCTAGAGAATACGTACACGGCTCTTTCTGCACTCAGTGGAGTCCCTGCTTCAACGTTGTGGCATCGCGATCGTGGACGTCTTTCAATAGAATAACGAGCTGTTAAGCAGCAATACCTCAGCCCACAGAAAGAGAAGGCACTCGTGAGTTACCTCCTCAGAATGTCGCGCAACGGATATCCATTACTCTGTTAAAATTGCAAGGAAGTTTGGTGGGGGTGGAGTTGTAGCTTGGTGGAGTGGCAGTGCAGTGGCGGTGCACCGCCACCGCCACCCCACCAAGCTACAACTCCACCCCCACCAAACTACAACTTGGCAAAGGCGGCTACTGTACCAGTAGTCGGAATGGTCAACCTTACCCCGCTTCTTGCTCCACCTGACCCTAACAAACACGAACCATTCAAGCAACCTCGGTACTCTGGGGTAGAATATTTAAATTGATTCCGTATAAGGTGACATCGTCAAGAGAACTGCTTCTAGCCTAAGACGCAAAATCTCGAAAATCTAC
The DNA here is from genome assembly GCA_000750935.1 of Pseudogymnoascus sp. VKM F-4519 (FW-2642). Lineage (NCBI taxonomy): Eukaryota > Fungi > Ascomycota > Leotiomycetes > Thelebolales > Thelebolaceae > Pseudogymnoascus > Pseudogymnoascus sp. VKM F-4519 (FW-2642). The sequence goes on from JPKD01002180.1 coordinate 1,173, forward strand.
TCGGTGACAGGAGAGTGGTCTTGTTGGGATGCCTCCGCCGCAGCCTCTGTCAGACGCATCGATCGCGAAGCGCAGAGCTTGCGTAGAATGTCGGCAGCAAAAGGTATTTCCCACGTTCGTTTATACTATATCTGCTACAGGCAATAAGCTCATCTACTCTAGCTTCGGTGCGATGCCTATCTTGATTATTCAAAACCGTGTTCGAGATGCAGAAGAGCAAGTGTCGAATGCACATTCACGACCAGTTTCAAAAGACGGAAGACTCGATCGTATGTTACTTTTCTAGTAGGGGGAATAAGTTTTACTAAGGAGATTTTCAGAAAATTAGAAATGCAGCGCGAGATACAAGACCTGCGCAATCCCCAAGGACTTGCCATGGAATTAATTACCCCTGCGGTTTCAACCGTTCCTCGACCTAGTTCCCACACGTGTGGATCACCAAGCTCTTACGGTTCCTCGATCGCAAGCACATCAACATCAGCCTATCTGTACAATTTATCCTCCATTGACATTCCTTCGGTGCCCCAATCCAATGCTTCAGCGTTCTTTTCTCCATCGCTAGAAGGTATTCAGCTTGACTCTCGGAAACTTAAAGACTGTTTCTCATTGTCAGTAACATCCTGTAACAGCTTCTCCCCATTCATACTGAATATTAACTCCATTTAGATACTTCAAACATTACCATCCCATTCTCAATATATTGGAGCCACAATATGAATTGCAGGACTATTTCACTTATTCTCCATTGCTCTTCTGGGCCATAATCGTCACTGGGTCACGAAGATATTCTCTAGATCCCACCGTGCTGGAACTTCTGGCACCCAAAGTGGCTAATCTAGCAGCACTAGCTATGACTAGAATTTCTAAGTATCTTCCCACGATATCAGCATTGTTGATACTCTGTGCCTGGCCACTGCCTATGGAAAATGCATCTGATGATCCTTCATCTGTCTATGCCGGAGCCATCCTACAACTCGCTCTGCAGAACGGTCTGCATATGCGCAGCAAGAGGCAGGATTTCGCACAAAATCAATTGATAAAGGAAACCCTTAACCAGGAAAAATTTCTGATCCGTCTGTGGGGGTGGTGCAAGGTAATATGCCATTGGTAATTGCACAAGTTCATGGCACCAACATCATTCTAATTTTGCTGTACAGCACCAATATATTTAGCGGCCTCCCCCCTCAAATATTTGAAGATGCTTTCAGCATAGAACCGCATCGTGCAGAGATCTTCGAGTCCTTGGATCCGTCCGTCTTCTGGATGCAACGTCTCGAGAGTATGCTGTGCAATTCGCTCAGCACCTTGATGCAGAACAAATACGAGCGTCAGGATACTAAGACCTCAAGCCTTTTTCAATCTATGATTAACCATTTTGATGAAGAGATTGTACTGCTCCAGAGGCAATCCAAAGACCATCTTGGTATGTAACCACCCCAATTCAATCCGAGTCCTCGTCACATGATGCTGAAGCTGCACAGCCGACATGTGGTTTAGCTCCGGTCGACTTCATCTTGGAGCTTTCCACTTCTTTTGTTGTCAGTCATCCTCGAAACTTACACGCCTCATTGAATTATACCATATCGCCTGTGCATTTGTTGACCATATCGTAACGCGAGATCAACAAAGCGATTATGCCCTGTATCTCTCCGAACAATATTATAGAACCTTGACCCTCGCAGCTGCGACGATTTTGAGACTATGCCGGAGTATGGGACTAAGCTCTAAACTTGACCTGTTGCTTGGAGAGCAGTCTTATTTTGCGGCGATTCAGATCCTCAAAAAAAGGGCATTGAAGAACAACGACCTTAATGCTCGAATGGCAGCTATGCTGTTACAGCTGTGGCAAAGCAAGCGTGTTTTTCTTCAGGAAGATGGATCTATTGACAGCCTGTGTGTTAAGATTCGGAGTAGAGGAGTGAGATACAGAGGTCCTTTCCAAGAACGAATTTGAAAGCTAACACTATGCTTTAGGGAATGGGGGTAGTTTACGACTGTCTCTGGTACTGGAGGCAAGAATTTCTGGGCCAGCAAAACCCATATGCCACGGGCACACCCCAGAATACAAATACGAGTAACCTTACGGCTTCGATATCTCTGGTCGAAAATCAATCGAACCTCCAGGACACTACCATTCAACAGCCAGATTTGGAAGGAAATCTTTTTCCAGATTTATATGATGACGCATTCTACTCCGAATGGAATTGGTCTACGAATGACTATCTATTTGGTGACCTACCACGAGATCTGGGAACCAATGAATTCTTGTAATATAATACATAAGCCCGGCTCGATTTCTTTGATAGGGACTTCCTATCCATTGAACTTGGATTCTAGAACCACAAAAATTGAGTAGCGTCTACAATTGGCAAAACCTGGTTCTGTTTGCACTTACTACAATTACTAAAACTTATCATATGGTCATTCCGTAGTTCGAAAGACTGAACTTGTTGGAGGAGGCTTTATTTGCGGAAGCCGACTTTTCGGCTTGTTAGCCTACTTTTCGGCGGCTAAGATTCGCCCCCGCTTTTCGAGGTGGGGAAGCTGAGAGCATGATCCTTTTACCAAGACGCCTTGAGGAATTAGAGAAACGCTAGCTAGCGGAACCATTGTTTTGGCGGAATATGCTAATAAGTGCTTTTTGGTATGCCGTTTCATCCTGGAATTGGAGACTTTCGGGGGTGTGTTCGGCCCCGCAGAACCGGCGTCTATAGATTTCAAATCAAGAACACGTCAGTTGCTAAGTCAATAGCAAATTATTTCCCCATTATTTGACTGTGTCCACAACTTGCATTCTGCACGCCCGTAAATAATTCTACTCAGTTGATGTCCAACTAAGCCTACAGTTGGCCCTTCCAATCTCCAGCTTCTTTATTTCTAGCTTATCTATTAGCACTCACTCCCGAAAATACCACTCGCCTTTGTATTGTTAAAAAAAATACTATCCACTAAGTGCAACAATGCCGGATGAGTGCTCGAAAATAGACCAAGCTGGAAACCCAAGCTTGGCATGCATTGCTGCGAGACGTCTTAAACAAATATCAGCTGGAGAATTCTCAGCAGAAGTCAGAGAAAAGGTTTCGCTATGCCTGCTAGACTTTCTAGGGGCTGCCAATTCTGGCCTTTCCAATCCGTTGAGCCGGCCTCTGCTAAAATTTGCGGAGCTTCATACCGGAAAGCCTGAAGCATATGTTTTTGGTAGCCATCATGCAATGTGTGCGGAAACAGCAGCGTTCACAAATGCCGTTCACGCACATGTGTAAGTAGAAACTCAGGCGCAATGCCTTCCATCATTGCCTCTTAGGCACGGTGCTAACCTGTGGAAGTGTTGCTCGCGACGATATGCATCTCGAGTCTTGCGCTCACTTGGGCTCAATGGTAGTGGCTGCGAGCTTAGCTCTAGCACAGCGTGATCATTGGTCTGGTGAGCAACTTGTCAGAGCGCTTGTAGGGGGTTATGAGATGGGAGCCCTACTAGGAACTATCATTCGAGGCGGTGGAACTTTTAACACCCATTTTCGTGCCAGTGGGCTGATCGGAGCTTTTGCAGCTGCTGGTGCGGCTTGCTCAGCAAATTTCATTGACGAAGATACCGTGGCAAGCGCGTTGGCTCTAGGGGTCAATATGGCTAGCGGAATCAATGAATGGGCATGGACTGGTGGAGCAGAGATCTTTATTCATATTGGAATTGCCAGCCGAGCTGGTATAACTAGTTACGACTTGGCACGTGTTGGAGTTGTTGCTAGTGACACGGTTTTAGAAGGCAAAGACGGATTTTTTGAGGCTCTGGATGTTGGGCCAACCGGTGTCGATAGGTTCGGGAGATGGATTGAAGCGTCTCAGATTGGTACGGGCATTTTGGATGTGAGATTCAAGCCTACTGCCTGTTGCAACTTCACTCAGACAACCTCGGCAATCGCCTCAAAGATTCACCGCGAGCATATACCAGAGGACGTGGAAAGCATCAAGATCACGACCACTTCCACAGCTATTGCCTATCCAGGCTGTGACAATAGCGGGCCCCTACAAATTGCATCTCAGGGCAAATTGAGCATTCAATATGGAGTCTGCGCTGCACTTGTCTTTGGACAGCTTGACGAACAAACTTTCAGCCGTATAGACGACGAAAAGGTTAACTCCTTGATGGGTAAATGTACGTTACTCGCCGATCCGGAATATGACAAAAGCTATAATAAAGGTCTTCAACCAGCGAGGGTTGAGGTATTATTGAAAGACGGCACGGTGATTCAGAATGCTGCACCCGACGTTCCCTGGTTGAATGGAGAAGAGGTAGAAGCTCGCTTCTTGAGGGAGGTTTCCTCGTTGGTTTCTGCAGATAGAGCAAACGACATGTTGTACCGGTGTCAGAAGCTTGAAGGTGTTAGCATTGGAGGTCGATTGTTTAATTTCTCTACATGATCAAAGACTAAAGTATTTTTTTAAAGAAATATAACTTATTCACATTCCGTCAACTGCATAAGCCAAGGTGATTTTTCAGTGGAAAACAAGGGCACGTGTCTTATTCTAACAAGGAAAAGGGAGGTTGGATTCTAGGGCACGTTGGGGAACTGCTGTTTCGAGATCAAGAAACCTCGCGGGGTCAATCTTGGTCGTTATATATATTGATTGAAGCAACCATAGCTGTATTTAGAGAAGTTATATTGAGGATAAAGAAGGTTGTACGTTGAATAGTTACGATATTACAGCTATATTATACACCGCTACCCTATCCGCGACTGGGTTGAGTGGATCAACCCATTCGCGAACATGCATATTCGTGGTTGGGTCGGAACATATATAATCCAACAGACTTAAGAGTATAAAATTCTCGAGGGGCGCAACCAATATACGATTTGCAACAGAAGATTTCCGGATTGTCAGAGTCCTCGGAGGCGAAGGTAACACTGATCGTGACTTGGTCTAAAGTCTTGAAATCGTCCTAAAAATTTCCAGCTGAGTCTTCCCCGCCCTTCTCCACAATTTCTATGCTTCCGGGGAATTGCTGAGGATGGTCGTATAGAAACGCGGGTTGTGGTGGGTACTCGTCTACAGATGCGGCTTGGTTGAATCGAAAGAGTCGGTGCTATCGAATGATGCCGGCCGTCCGGAAAATTGATTTCCTGATGGTTCGGCAGTGTAATGCGCTAATGCACCTTGCATTCCTTGAATCAAGATTCTTTGCATAGATCATGGGAAAATAAGATTTCCGGCAGGTCGGAGTTGTTAAACGAATTCGTTTCTACTTTAAGTGCTATAGACTTTCAAAGACCAAAGCATGGTTTCTGCTCGTTACTGTTGATTCCTCACTCCGTGCCCGGTGATAACAGCTGTGGCGCCACGGCTGCCACCGCCAATCACCAGGCCCAATCAGGACGGCGATCCTTGGCAGCACCACTCTGATACCAGCTCAAGGGCAGGCGCCTACAGTACATAGATTAGTTAGAATAGCGATATTAATCTACTATGCATTATCACTTGATTCGAGAGGCCCTTACGGTTGTGATTCTATTCCTACTATTTATTCTATACGGCTACGTACGGATAACCTGCGGTAGGTACTTAGCCCGCAGTATTTCTACCAGAAAAATTGGCTGGCGACAACACTTTGTCTAAAACAGCCATCAGCAAAAAGTTGTCATCAATCGACGCCAAAAGCTGCTCTAAATTTTATCTGCCAAGTAGAAGTCTATAGTCATGTATCTTGAACCAGATGGAAAAGATCAGGTATGTGACTTCGTGGTTTTGGGATCTGTTCCAGGTGGCTTGGCTCCTATGTCTTGCTTTGGTCACGCAGCTTCAACGAGATCAAGGTATCAAAGATACTGTACATCGTTTCATTAATGACTGTCGCCAAAATATCGAAAAATCCACACCGCGTTACTTTGGTAGGATTTGGGATGAGCTACTGACTTGACGCTATGCAGCGGAAAGCTCTCAGATACAGCATTCTGGTGGAAAGAGGAATGAACTACACACGTCTAATCAAGAGATCTTCACAAGCCAGTGTCGACAGACTTCACGCCATTGAGGACACCCGCCAGTTTTTTAAGGCTTTCGCGTTCGTACATACTTCTGCTGGTGATCTCATTATCGGGGACCGAAGGCGTCCGAGTGGAACATAAGAAAGGAAACTCGTTCAACATCCGTGCAAGTAAGGGCGTCGTACTTGCTTGTAGTGGCTGCTAAGCAAACCCCGAGCTACGCCGACGGTTTGAACCAGCAACGACCGCATCAAATCCATGTCTTGGGTTAGATACCTGCCCTGGCGATAGGCACATGCTAGGTCAACTTGTTGGGGAGACTTGATCAATATGACAAACATGCCAGCTGTTATTCTTATAGCATCGGCTCATGTCGACGAAGCACTCGCCTTGAATGTCAAGGGGCATCGATTCCACGACGAGGCTAGGCGATATCACTACCAAGTGCGTGAACTTCTTAAGCAGCCGCAGCAGAAAGCTTGCTACATCTTTGATTATAGGGCCTGGTTTCCGCAACAGAGATACATGAAGCAGATTCACGATCCACTCATTATGGCAGAGATCCTTGAAGAGCTGGCAGGGAATATAGATGTCCCAGCCGCAGCCCTCAAATCGACAGTCACGAAATACAATGCATTTTTAAAATCTAGGGAGCAGAAGGACCTTGATTACAACCACGTGACGTTTGCACCTGACCGCAAGACGATCTGCGAATGCCCATTCCATGCAACACGCATGTTTCACTACAACTGAGTCTACGCAGGTCGTGAACGTTATTGGGAAAGCAGTTCCAGGGCTATTTGCAGTGGGAGATCGTGCCGGAGGGATCACACCAACTAGAATATGGGTGGAACACATCTTGGAGGTGGGTGGCTGGCGGTTCAATTGCTACTGGCCAACTGGTTCAAGTTCATAAAATAGCGAGCAAACCGGAGGATGCACTCCAATAATCGATATATCTACTGTTCAGGCGAAGCTATAGGACATGATTGAGCATAAATTCTTCAGAGACTAGCTTAATGTGTCGATTGACTCGTAGATTTCATGCTCATATTGCTCTAGGGATTTTACAGTAACTAAATCTGGTCATACTTGTGCGAAATCACTATCTCGCATACGAGAATGATAAAATAGATGCCCAAATGGCTGGCGCAGGGCTGTGAAGTCTGTACAAACTGAAAAGAATGTCAAAGAATTATCAATCTCTGATATCCTCTGAAAGTGATTGCCATACATATCCCGTGACTTTAACCATGACGGTCAAGCTACAGCGGTGCTGATGAAGCGATTGGGGTGGATGAGGAGGCACGCAGCGATTGTTTGGGTACAGTGGGGTACACCCTAAACCGTTCGTACCGAATTATTCCAACCAGGGAACATTAGTGGAGAATGACTATACCGAGGAGTCCGGAAGTTAATCATCCCAAAACTCACTATTGAGACCTTCCGTGTATGGACATCGGGTGCCTTTCGAGTTCTGGCTTGACACGGGCCAATCTCGACTCCGGACCCATTACCAGCCTCGGCTACCGCAACCAGATGTTACAAGCCATATATATAAATGATGAAGGCATGTTTTAAAGTTTCTTCATTATACGCATTGCATCAGTACTGATATATCTTGTTCGCTGTCTTATCCCCAATAGAGATTCAACACCATCACTATGGCCATTATCAATGGAAAAAAGGTTAGAGGGCTCTCCTTGGAAAGTTTAACAGCTCTTAAAAGCACCTTAGAGACTGGGGACCTTCTGCGTGAAGTTGGTGGCTTTTCTACATTTCGGATCGGACTACGAGACGACGAGCACGAGTATCGCCTCGACATCTCTCGGGGGTTGATTCACACAATTCACGAAGATGCTCCTCATGCAGCATTCGCCATCGACTTTACCATTTCCGCTCCTTCTGAAGCCTGGACCGCTTATCTCCAACCAGAGCCTGCTCCTGAATATTCGGATTTGATATGTATGGTGACAGAAAAAAGAGCCGACATCAGTGGTGATTCCGAGAAGCTGTTTCAGAACCTGACATTCGTGTACGGCATGATGAGGGTTTTGGGCCATCGTGGGCCTCTGGCACCTGAACTTGCAGCTCAGAAAGAGTATGTGGGATCCAATGGTCACATTGAAGAGGTCATTGGGCGCTATGTTCACGTTGAGGTTGAGGGACATATCTATCGAACTTTCTTCGAGGAAAACGGGCCCAAGGACGCTATCCCCGTTGTCTGCCTCCACTCTGCCAATGCCGATGCAAGAGCCTACCGACATCAACTCGCAGATTACGACTATACATCCAAATATCGCATGATTGCATTTGACATGCCATGGCACGCGCGCAGCTTACCACCACAGGAACTGCTACGTTCTGGGTATCTACTCACGAACAGCTTTTACAGACAATTTGTTCGTGCTTTCTGCGAGGCACTAAGACTCGAGAGGCCTATCGTCATAGGATGTTCAATGGGCGGATACATTGCTTTCTACTTGGGATACCACGATGCCGACTACTACCGTGCCCTGATCTCGGTCGCTGGCCGCGATTATGAGCCACGGCGCTGGGCCTTAGAAGCACATTGTCGCAATCCAGCCATGAACTTTAGTCATTGGGGTCCAAACATCACCCGTGGATTCATGGCGCCAACTGACCCTGTGGGATGTGCCGACGAGGTCGCATTCTTGTACGAGACTGGAAGTCCTCGGTGCTTGCGTGGCGATCTGAACTTTGCCGCACGGGACTGTGATGCACGCCCGTTCATGCATAAGATCGACACAGAAAAAGTACCCTTCTATATCCTGGGCGGCGAGTACGATTGGAGCTGCACAGAGAAACAGACAGATGAAATCAAGAGCCGCATGCCGGGTGCCAATGTCGTGAGGATGAAGTGCATTGGACATTTTCCACCAGATGAAAATCCAGATGTCTTCAAGTCATATGTATTGCCTGTGCTTGCCGAGGCCATTCAGAAGTCTGAAAGAGCGGTGCAGGTGTTATAGAGGCACAAGGGTACATATCACAGTTAGGGTGCACTTTTGTTTGACGCCTGGAAGGATCGGTATATCAGCATATCTTAACATTTATGAAATATCGGTGATTAATGAACTTTTGTGCTAAAAATGTACACAGTCAGCAACGTGCTGATTTAAATAAGTTTGCGGAGTACTTCCCAATGAGAGTCATAAAAGTGCTTATATTGAAAAACAGTGACCTTACTTAAGAGTGCCATAAGCTCTTTATCCTCCTCCCTCTCCGCCTCTGCCAGCACGCCACACTGCATTCCAGGGCTCTGAGTGTGCCTGGAATTCCAGGCACTCGACCCCCCGCAATCTTTATTAGTGAAAGTTCCCCGCTCTCGCTTCTTCGCTTCCTCGGCGATGTAGATGCGTGAACTCACATTAACGACAGACCACAATCACGACTAGACATACTGCAGACTTATCATCGTTTGTTCAATTACTGGTGCTTGGCTCCCCTATGATGAACGCATCACATAACTTATCATCAACTGCGCCACGGTCTGCTAAGAGGGTATCGGCAGCCTGTACGTACTGTCGGCGTAAACGCGTCAGGGTAAAATAATACTTGAAAAGTCACCGTCCCAATTGAACGGGGCTGAAATTAGTAGTGTCTCAAACCCTCTGGTCAGGTTGAATGCAAGCTGTGTATTCAGGAACGAGTTCCATGCATAACGCTACAGGACGACAAACGGAAGCAAAAGTAAGTAATTTCCCAGTTCGCTATGTTCTCGTCTCTAAGTAGCTGTCTAGTAATGCTCGTCATGCCTCTAGAGCGTATGTCAACTCGCTAGAAGAGCGATTGAAGTTGCTGGAATCAATGCTTCTACGGACCACCTCTCCGTCCACATCACAGCATTCAGACTCTCGTCAAACATCTTCTTTGCAAGGACATACCTCTAGTCCTCCACCTCAAAAAGACAAGACTCTGTCTGCATTAGAGTGGTCAGATGATGACCAGTATGATCAGCTACAGGCATCGGACCACCACTCGGCTTGTCCTACTCCTATGCGTCACCCCTTTGATGACAATAGAAGCAGTGTGCACAGGCGCAGCTCTTTGGATCGTGGACTCGCATTCTCCAGCTTCACGGGATTCACAAATTTTTCAGAAAGCGTTTTACAAAAGACCAGCCATGATGACTCACCGGTACACCAAGTATCGGCTTCATCCCCTTCCTACACTTCAAGATCTGGAAAGATTCTTCAAGACATTCCTCTCGTTACTAGAGAGCATTTACTGGATGTATTCTGGAGCCAATACAATGTTGTAATGCGTGTTGTACATCGCGAAGCCTTCCAGCAGGGTAAATCGAGTAGAAACACGCAAGTCTACTCAGAATTTCTTGAGATATGCATGCTTGCGATGGGAGCACGATTCTATGAGCCATCTGAACCAGGGTACTCAAGAGCAACTTCACAATTGACAGAGAGAGCTTTAAGCTCTGTAGCTAATCTGGTCGCCGACTATACTTTGGAAGCGTCGCGAGGCTTACCAACCGCTCAAGGCTTACTCATCCTTGCGGATATCAACATCGGCAACGGTAACACAAGTGTCGGTAGATACTATTTGAGTATGTTAAGCACCTGGTGCAAATTTTCGCTCAATTCACTGACTAATACAGGCGTGTCATGTCGTCTTACCTCCAAGTTATCTCTCAACGACAACGACGTGCGACCTAGTCTAACAGATCTTGAGACGCATATACGAGATATGGCTTTCTGTGCATGTATCTATGCAGATAGGTGGGTCGAACCATCCAATTAATTGGTGATTCGCGGCTGAAGATTATAGGAATTGGTCCTTGTTTCTAGAGACTCCACTTCTCATAGACAGTGAGTGCGCAAGACTAGGCATTCGTCACTTAGCAGACCACCACATGAAGCACGAAGGAAATCACCACTTTCTAGGATTTGATACGCAATTCGAGCTCCATATCTATGAAACCAGGTTTCCTTTTGCTGCAATTGTGGGAGATATCGTTGCTTTCCAGAATACTAACCCAGACTGCGCCAATCCTGACGCGTATCTGGCTTTAACCAAATTAGATCAGCGGCTACATGCATGGCATACAAGTCTCTCTGATTATGTCAAATGGACGCCTGTAAATATTCTGAAAGCACCACTACCTCTATTATTGCTTCAGTTAGTAGTTTGAGAACTCGCCCTGTTTAGAAACGTGCTGACAATGTTTATAGTCAACAGTTCCATGCTATGTTGATTCTACTACACCAGCCATTTGCGTATCCGAATCTTCCTCAAATGGACGGCACTGGGAATGATGCACATCTTGAAGCACCACAGCTTGACATACCTTTCTCGAGGCTGTCTCGTACTGCATGCTTTAATAACGGAGCTCGAATTGCTCTAATCTTCAAACAATATCAGGATATTTTCAAAACAGTTCAAATGGTCTCCACAGGCATTCATCCTGCAGGCACAGCCGCATTGGCACTCCTTGTTGGGAAGTCAACAAACACGACTGTCGAAGATGGGATTGAAGTATCACGTCATTTGAAATATCTAATCCAAGCGTTGAGAGCCATGGCACAGATGTATCCGTTGGCAGAGAAGGTCCTCGAAATTGTGAATAATATCAAAGACCATGAAGAGGTGACCAAATCGGCCTCAATATACCTCGGAATCCATCAATTGTTGGCATTTGATCACGATACCACATAGATTCCGATTGAGATGATGCTACGATATGGGATATACTGTTTTATGGCTACATATATACTCAAAGTTCTCAAAGTTCTCAAATATTCGGAGTAGGCGATCTAAAGTGAAACCCCCCATCCAGCGTAATGGTCGTACCGTTCACGTATGCTCCAGGCGGTGAACACAAATATATCATTACACCCGCGATATCTGCAGGTTCTCTCAAACGCTTCCGTGGATTTCGGTCAATTAAGTCCTGGGCCCCAAGAATCTCAATGATTCCACTCGCCAACTTCGAAGGGAAATACCTTGGTGCTAAGATGTTGGTGGCTATGTTTTTAGGGCCGAGCTCCACAGCTAGGTTGCGTGCAAGGTGGTGAGCTGCGACCTTTGAAGCAGAGTACATTATTGTAGAATGCTCGCCTGTTGCTTCCCACTAAGGATGTCTTCAAATCTCCGACTCTAACCTGAAAGATCTTGACTTTGCTTAAATTAATTGCTTCGGTGTTTCCGGAAACTCTGGTTTTGCGTATATAGCTACCTTCTAGCTACCTTCTTCTCTATTTTCTCATAGTTTGGTGGCCAAATACCAGAGTCTCTAAACGCTTTCATACAGCTTTCTTTTGTAAACGTTTGTGTTCGGATTGTTGGTATGTCTCGGAAGAATGAAATAACATTATAGTTAGGGTCGAAATTTCGAATATCTTCTTGAATTGCATGACAGTGCTAATGCTTATACTGCGCAAACATAGTAACATCAAGGGGCTGTAATATATGCGTTAGGTGAGAAGGAAACACATGTAAATGTATGTTGTTTTGATTTGCTAGTATTATGAATTCCGGAACTTCATGAGAAATATGAGTGTCTAGAATAAGTAACTTTGTCTTGATCTTCTAGAAGAGGAGTAGGCGTCGCTCTTGCCGGACCGGCTTAGGAGGGAGATGAATCAAAGCATGAGCATTTAGAATGCGTTTTGAAGCTTAACAACAATTTGCATTTTGCTAAGGACCAAGATTTTGCGGTGATACTGCATTCTGCTAAAACAACATCGTTAAGAGAAAATGTGTCTGTCATCTATCAAAAATATTTAGGTTGTGAAATTTTGTTTATTATATTATTTTAACATCTCCCTATAGCAGTCGAAGTTAAATACTCTAAAACTAAGGATTAAATTAAAATCAAGGCTAATTGTACATAGTAAAAGTCTATGAGAAATCATGCTATTTATTATATACCAGCCCTTATCGCCCATCTATTAAATCTTAACCTACAATATAAGCTAGAAGATTAAGATTTTAGCACGATAAGTAGAAGAGGTTTCAATCATATTCACTCAATTTGATACGATGTTACAAGGTAAGGGTTTAATGGACCCAATTTGATGAAAGCGTTGTCGCTATTGTAGGGTCTTAACTAAAGGAAAGTGGAGTTTCTTCAGATGGTCTAGCTCTGTGTTTTATTATACAATAAAGTACCCAACGAATTACAAGGCGACCATCAGTTCCCACTGGCCCTTCGCTACATGCAAAGCTCAGCGATATTTATTAGCAAGACCAAAATTAATCATCTTCGCAACAATAGACAAGTGTTCCGCCTCATGGGCTTCCTTCTTAGCCAAGTCTAGCTCCTCTTTCCAGCCCAACTGATAATCCGGACCTGCGGTTCCCTTTATTGTTACATTTGTATCTTCTTCAATCAACTGCAGAGTGTATTTGGCATTTTGAAAGCGAATAGACAGACGAGATAAAAAGGAAAGAAACGCGGAATATGCATCCACATATTTTCTAGCGATGCTAGGTCGATCCTCTGTCTCTGAAAGGACTTTATACACAATCGTGGGGAGTATGGTCCATGCTATACTAGTTGTGTGTTAGTGAAGAGAGATGCCGAACAAAAGCTGATTCAAAGCTCACATGGGCATGGGAATGTCCTCCACTATTGTTGTCGCGTCAATTTGCTGGACTATCACCGCAACCGCAGATGCCGAGCTTTTGACCTGGTGCAATGCTACTTTCTGGAACCGCTGAAGAAGATATCCATTACTTGTTATGCGTTGTAGGTACGGCAAGTACATCGATGCGAGAACAGATCTGTAAGAAAAGATTTAGCTAGGTATGAATCTTCAACGAGACAGGAAAGCGCATACTCGCAAATGATCATTGCATACTTGGGCAGAATGCTAGATGCCACGTCCAAACCTGAACTAGTATTTTCCCAAACACGAAAATTTTGCTTCCATTCGCTCATTCGACTTTCCAATTGTGCAACCTGTGACAATTCTGAAGTTAATACTTCTCGTCCGGCTGCTAACACACTGGACCACTCTCGCTCAAAGCAGTTGTTCTCATAAAAAAACGTAATATCCTTTATGATGTCACTCAATTCACATAGCTTGATAAAGGCTGAGATCATTGCCTGCTTTGTCTTGCAATTTAGAAGTTTTGGAAAGGCAAGCTCGAGCCCAAAGTCAGTTTCTTCAACCATGGCGCAAGGGTTTTCGATCTCCTGGAGACGGTGATATCGCCGGAGCCCAAAGGACAAGAGGCGGTCTCTAAGAAGGCAGCACCACCATACCACTCGTCGGCGACAGCAGACAGCTCCGCTAGACTGCTGGTGATCCCATAGTCGAATGGCTCTTGCGTGAAAGAATGCTCGATCTACCCAATCTACGTTGCGTTAGATATGAAGCTATCTTTGAGGAGAGGTCCCGAACAGGAATCTACTTGGAATTCTGTATTATATGGAGACCAGTACGTAAGTAGCAGAGACACCTTTGTTAGTGCTAAATGATCCGTTGTTATTTGCATTCGGTATAATGTCTAGACACTGAATTAGCAACCCATAATATCTTCAACACGGCACACTCTTACACTGGCTTTGTCAAACAAGGTTTTTTGACCCTCGCAAACAGAAGAATATGCAGATTTTCGCAACTCGTCGGTGGAAATATGCTGCTCACATTTTAGAATTAGAATGGTTTCTAGTGTGCAGAAATCCATCATTACCTACTCCCATTGCAGCAAACATAATGGCCTGGAAAAGAGGTAATATTTCTGGCTCCTGAACGCGAGTCGCGAAAGTCAAGGCGTTCGAGTACATAAGGTAGAAATCAAACTCATCCACAACGGGACACAAAGGATGAACATGTTTGAAATATGCTGTCACTAAATGATCTCGCAGAGTCTGTTCGGGTATCTGACAAGCTTGTTGAAATGTCATCAACGTTGGTGCGGTAGAAGAGTTCAGGTCAACATATGCAGCATGGTCCCAGAAGCTGTCAGGACTCGAGCGTTGCTGTACATCATGAAAAGCTGATAAATTATGATTAGGATCCGTCAGAGAACTATAATCACCTTCGAATATGGCTCTGACGCAGTTTTCATCCGTGAGGAGGGACTCGGGGCTAAAGTCTGCTTCCATGCTGTATCGCCGCAATCTTTGCAATGTATTAATGATGCAGAATCACCCTAGGTCAGCATGTTGACCCTGTCTAGATGGCATTTGGGACGAACAGCAAGAATAGTCACATGGGCGTGCGGGGGAAATCACCGAGGACCGGAAAAGCATTATGCGGTCAAAATTCGGCTGGAGTTCATCACGTGAATGACACTTGTAGCGCATGACGCACTTCGAATGAAATTTCAATGTGATAAACACATCAACGTATTCGGGAGTGACCTTCAGTGAGTCTCGGAGGATCATATAATGGCATACTTTGAGGATTCATTTGCGGGCCTTTGCAGCTTAAGTGGCAAGGTTGCTCTAATCACTAGCGGTTTGTCACCCTTCAACCAGAAGAGGCTACAAATTTGGAGCGGGTTTTGATATTTCACAAGGCTCTCGCGGACTGGGATTCTACACAGCAGAGGCCTTTCTCCGATCGGGCGCGCAAACGGTTGTTATCACAGCACGCAAGGAAGAAGGGGCACAGGGTCTGCATCAAGCTGTTAACAAGCTCAACAAGATTGTTAGAGTATCAAGATCTGCAGTAGGCACGCAGCAGACGTCTCCAAACTATCGGAGATGGAACGATTGGTCTGGGAGGTGAATAAATTAGAGACGAAACTGGATATTCTGGACGTTAATGCTGCTGCGACTTGGGGAGGCCCTTTCGAACAAACGCCCGATTCATCGACCATCAAAGTACTCGATCTCAATGTCAGTTAGCGGGTAGCGAGCGCGGTCATACTGTGGATAGGATGGGCTAGTAATGAGGGATAGGCAGAGACTTGGATTTAGGAGGAACTAGAAGCAGGGGCGCTGTTGCAGAGGCAACACAGTACAGCGTAAGGGCGTGTTGGAACTGCGTTCCTGATAGTACTCTGCACGTGCGTAGCCTGTATACCAGAAGTATATATAGGGTTCGTCAAGTCGTCAAACTCCAATTATGTGTTCAACAACTTCTCTAGGGCCCAACAGGTCTATACATTGGTTGTGCGCCTAGCAATTCCTTATGGCGCTCCTGTCGGACTGGCTTAGTAGGTCAGAGCAGCCAATGATTGTGGCGACAAGCGCTCTAGGGATTGGATTTGACTATCCGTTTGTGCGGTGGGTTATCCATGTGGACTCTCCTCAGAAGATGACGGACTTCTCGCAGGAGTCTAGACGGGCTGGGTGGGACGGCAGCAAGGCATCATCTAGTTATTGTGTATTGCTTCTAATCGGGTGGCACCTCGGAAACTCTTCTACATAATCGTCGCTTCCCCACCCCCTCAGAGGGATATGCTCAATCAAATCATCATCCAATCATACCTATTTCAACATATCCCTATCTAAGCACCCAAGACCTTGAATCTATCCTCGACACTCGAGAAAGCCTTCTCTCCTGGCTCGCCCTCTCTTTTGCCAAACACGAGTTGACTAGTCAGTTCCCAATCATTATCAATGCCCCATTCGCTGGCAACCTTGTGGTCGATGAGTGGGTTGTAATGTTGTAGATTTGCGCCCAATCCCTCGGCTTCGAGAGCCGTCCAGACGGTTTGTTGATGCATGGCGCCGGACTCGGTGGCCCATATGGGGAATTTGTCGGCGTAGAGGCCAAATTTGTCTTGCATGCCGGAGACTACGGCGCGAGAGGTGAAGAAGAGGACCTATGTAGAGGACTTTGGTTAGTGTGTTGTCTAATATTGAGCGAATGGGAAGGTGGGATGGGAGCGCAGACATACAGTTCCGTATGAGGCTTTGAAGCCATTTATTTTCCCCTCAGTTGCGCTGAAGCTCTCAGCAGGGACAATGCTGCGCAGGACTTCCTTTGTGATATCCCACAGCTTATCATGTTCGCCCTTTAACAGGAGAACAACTCTCGTAGACTGGCTGTTGAACGAGGAGGGAACGTGGAGGATTGCTTCCTTGATGATCTCTTGGATGCGCGAGTCGGAGATCGGGGAGAATTTGGAGAGTTGGTAGTAGGATCGGCGGGCCTTGACGGTTGCGAGGAATTGGGTTGCCATTTTGGAGGATTTTTGTGTCTGCAAAAGATGCTTGTTACTGTAGGGGTCGATGAAGTTGAGTACGAAGAGTTGACACTGGTAGTGGGGTGATTGAACTGAATAGGAGGAGCGACTTCATATATCCTCCCGCAGCGGTGGTGAATCGAGTGGACCCCCCAAGGGACTGCGTTTAACATTGTGCTCGCCAGTTTCTGTCAGGATAGCGCGAATGGAATGGACGTTACAAACAACCAAGTGGTATTTGCATCTGCTACACTGTATCCTTCAGCCGAGGTCCCATACTCACTGTACAACATATTTCGATTTGTAAGCATCCATAGTACCGTACTCCCGACATAGGCTTCACAGATTAGGTTGTATAGTTAGTACTGCCGACATGTAATTCCCGAGGTATTCGGTCCCGGAAAATGCACAGCCGCAGGAAACAAATTACTCCAGTCTCAGCCGTCATGTTACTCCGCAAGCTCGGTCAACTATTCAACGCCAATTGTTTGAGGAGCCCTTGAAGTTCATCTTATAACTCCGAGGGAGCAACATTGAAAATCCTTCAAGCCTCGACACTGCTAGACCTTGGTCTCACCTTCTCAATCATGGTAGTCCGCTCCGAATTCCCTGACCTCGCGATTCCAGATACAGATATTCTCACATATCTCTTTCCACAATCAGAAGTGCCATCCTCAACTCCATCAAAACCCATCTGGATTGATGCATCAAATCCTGACCGCTCGCTCACGGGCCACCAAATTCAGCAATGGATCGGTCGATTTGCAGTCGGCATGGGACGACTTGGTATGGAGAAAGGAGACGTGGGCATGGTCTTCTCTCCAAACCATATCTATGTACCGGTAGCATACCTTGGATTCATTGCTGGAGGCTTTGTGTTTAGCGGCACTAATCCAGCTTATACTTTAAATGGTGTGTTTTTCCTTGCTCGCCTTGAACGATAATTGCAGGCGGAACGACTAATGCGGATATAGAAATGATTCATCAACTCAAAGATACCCGCGCCAAAGCACTCCTAGTTCATCCATCGCTATTTGACACTGCGGCTATGGCTTGTAAACAGATGAAGTTTCCAATGGATAGGCTGTTCTGGTTCTCGGATGAGGAGTGCGCTGCTCTTGGAGATGTTCGGGATTGGAGATCCATACTTGCTTCAGAAGAAGAAACGAGAGACTGGAGATGGCCTGAACTGAGCGGTATCGAGGCTAGTCAATCGATAGCAGCTATAAACTACTCCTCAGGGTGCGTCTTGACTTTTCTATTGAGCCGGTTGTAAGTTAAATCAACAACCATGATAGCTGATGTCTAAAACAGTACTATGGGGCTACCCAAAGGCGTCTGTATCTCACACACCAATCTCATTGCCAATGCCATGCAAACAATCTTCATGCGCAACCAAGGCCCCTCCTCCCCTTACGCCACAACAATGTCCGCTCAAGGCTTCGAACGCTGGGTCGCCTTCTTGCCACTCTACCATGCCTTCGGTCAGCTCTACACCATTCTCATAGCATGCAAGCTCTCTATACCCGTCTATATCCTCCGCAACTTCAAATTTACGGATTGGCTCGAAGCCATCCAGCGATTTCGTGCTACGGACCTTCAAGTTGTACCTCCCGTGTTGGTTATGCTCTCGAAACGTCCAGAGACGAAGAAGTATGATTTAAGCAGCTTGAAGAATATTGCGTGCGGAGGTGCAACGCTGAGCAGTTCGCTTCAGAACGAACTGGGTGAGAGGTTTGGAGTCAGAATCATTCAAGGTTATGGAATGACGGAGACGACGTGTGGGTCGGTACACGGACTTACTTACATGAAGGAGCTTACAGGGAGTGTAGGGATGCTAGCACCAAATATGAAATGCAAGCTTGTAGACGAGGAGGGGAATGAGTCGGGTGTGAGGGGCGAAGTTTATCTGCAGGGCCCGAACGTTTGCCTGGGATACTGGAACAACAAAGTTGCGACTGAAGAAATCTTTAATGATGGTTGGCTGAAAACTGGAGATATCGCTACTGTGAACGATGATGGCTTGTTTCATATTGTAGACAGACTGAAGGTATGTATTTCTCCCATTTTGGTATTGCAAAATATCGCTGACGACGAAAAGGAGCTCATCAAGGTCAATGGTTTCCAAGTCGCACCTGCAGAGCTTGAAGCTGTGCTCCTCGAACATTCCGATGTCGCTGATGTAGCAGTTGTCGGCATGACAATAGACGATGTAGAGCGACCACGAGCATATGTACACTTAAAAGAAGAGACAAAGAGTATCCAGTCAGGTATAGCTTTAGTAGAGTGGATGAAAGAGAGAGTAGCAAGGCATAAATGGTTGACTGGGGGTGTATCGTTTGTAACAGAAATACCTCGTCTTGCTAGCGGAAAGATCATGAGGAAGAAAGTCAAGGATTGGGCAAAAGAGGATGCATTGTTGTTGCAACGTTCTCTACCTGCACGCAGCACACTATAAGGGGGAATTCACTCAAGACTCTGGTTTGAAGAGCCTAAGTTGGTGCTTAAACTTACACAGTGCTATGGGAGGTACGGGCTAACTTCACAACCCAAATATTATAAATGCGCGCATTAAAAAATCGATCGTGATGCCATAATAATAATGCCCGTGGTCTTAAGTAATTTAATAAATTGGGACAAGCGCGGTGTTAGTACAGAAGTAGAGGTTAACCCCATTACCTGATCGGGAGGTGCTCGCTTACAGGTCACTGCCCGCCTCATTAGGGTTTTCCTTTTAGCGCCAGTCCGCATTATCAAGAGGGTAGTCTGGACCGCAATCCGTTCTACGATTCGGTCTAGGGTATCTGCAATCGAGAAGTACACTGTTGGGCATCATGATATTGGAATACAAGGACTATCTCGACTGCTGACCATAAAGCTGAGGCGTGAAAGTCAAGGGCGCAGAGCACCTAGTGCAAAGTGGCAGTGAGACCGGTGAGAGCGTCATCATTCAAAAACGTGCTGAACGCCTTCCTGACCGCGGACTCGGGTGTGACGATGATGATCTGTGCTCGCATTTCCCCCATGCGCTGACTATCCCACTTCGTACACGAAATCCCAACCTGCTGACACCACTCAACTATATGATCCTGTAACAACACCAACGGCGTGATGACAATCGTTGTCCCAGATAACACGCTCTTCGCTGGGATCTGGAACTCCCACCTCCATCTCCGTCCCCATGCCCAGGATCTCGTCCACCCCGCCCGTCATGCCCTTCATCACCATCTCCATCGCCCCCTCCCCCACCATCCCCTCCATCACCGGCGCAACGCCCGAGTCAAAAGACGCGCCCGACCACGACGCCGCCAATGTCTCCATCTCCATCTCCTCGTTCTCGCGGCGGCGTTGCTCCTCCCTCTCTTCGTCAATATCCATCTCCTGCTCCGCGCCAAAGCGGGGAGTGGGGCCCGGCCCTCCCCACTTCACTCACACTGCGCCCCACCTCACTCCCCGGCCCGCCTCTCAAACTAGCATGCCCTCTCCTCATCCCGCCCCACCACGCCCTCCCTCTCCCCGGCGCACCCGGCTCCACCGTCGAATCCCTCGTCGCCTCAAGAACTATGCCGACTCGTCTTCTAGCAGAAGACGCGATTTATGTCCGTGCTTCTACCTAACTAGGTTAGTCTGTATCTCCACAGTCGCCGAATTGGGCTACAACGCGTCCGTCGAAGAGCCCGATAGTATCCACCTCGCCTTATAGTGATGCCAACGCAGCGGGAATAAAGCAACAGAAGAACCCTTTAAAATGGAGCAGTAAACACTGATTGTCTAGTTCTATACAGTTGTTTGTTGGTAGTATCAAAAATAAATAGTTGAGAAGCGTTGTTTATTGGTGAAGTTTACTTTACTATGGTTGGAAAAACTGCCATTAATTGCGGTAGCGGCATTTAGTTCATCGATCATACCTCTAGTCTGTCTCAGTCGACCGCATCAATGGCAGCAAAGACCAGGAAGAGCAACAGATGCTTCTCCCGCGTTTTCTGCAGTAATCCTTTCCAGCTCATGTTGTAGGGACGCGGCATCAGGTTCTACTGTCGACTGGTTCTTCGAACTAGCTCCACGAAGCTCCGAATAGATGTCAGCTGTTGATGGCTAAAGGTCTACTGTGTTAGTTTTTGAAGATATGCCGACAACCGTTAGCGACGATTTGAGACAACCAGTCCATTATGGCTTACCCCTGGTTCAACCACTCTTACCAAGGTCGTAAGTGCAAGTCACCAGGAACCAATTCGAATGTGGCTAGAAGCAATCGAGCGGGGAACCGTGCACTCACAAGGGACTGATGATGCGAGTACAGTACTATGAGCTTTTTGTACCTTGCAGGTAATAGTAGCCCCCTCCCGCCGTAGATGCCCGTGCACACATTTAGAACTCGAACGTTAAAGCCCTGCGCACAACGACCACCTTTGGCGCTATCGCCATTTTTGGTTGAACTCTTACGACTACGAGGCGTAATGGAATAGAGCCGCAACACTTCCTCCTGACGTCCTACTCATACTAATGGGAAAAGCAGAATTATATGAAACAGACCGGGACAACCCGCGAAGGTACTAGCGAGTTTTGTACTACTGCACCTACTCGATAAAAGCCTAGATCATCCGACTTTCTCCGTAGAGAGAGACCCGGTCTCACTGTGCTCGCAGCTAACTCCATCTGTCACCGAACACCTAGCGGACTTCCCAACGGTCATCTTCTTCGCACCACGGAGACATTTTCTTCTCTGCTGCTATCAGTGGCTAGCTGTCACGACTGAAGCTTGCGTACTCCATGTACTATAACTTATTAGAGCAAAAATATATATCCCTACTCTGCTCGTCTAACTCCGAGAAAATGTGACGAGGAACTTGGTTCCAAATCAACTCACCGCTTAGTCCATAGCATGGTCCATCAGCTCGAAGGGGTATCGTATGTCTCAGTATTGTGGCCAAATCTTTATCGACCATTGGTAAACCCACAAACTGGAGAGTGAATGATCGACTGTTTACAGGGTTCACACTTCAGCTAAAGACACATACGGGCAACTTGAACCAACCCTACATAAGCGTCACCACGTGAGACGGCTAATTAATGAGACTTTCTTTTCCTTTGCTTGTTGGGTAGCTAACCCTCCAAAGACAGACCTAGAAATCAACAAATCGTCAACAATTGTTGTCACCAATTGCTGACCTAGTCAACATATACACAGCGCCTCTCTTTGCGAGTGAACCCCCACATCTTAGAACCGGACAGTACAAATTAGCGACAACAAAGGCCTAAATTGCCAGACGCATCAAACCGGCTTCTTCCTAATGGCTCAATATAGGTGAGCGATACACTCCAAAGCTCCTATGCGCAGTCCAGTATAGGTGTAAAGAGACCGCACCGAACTTTCAAGTGATTTCGAAAAGATGGCATCTAGGGACCAGGCGGTGTGCTTTGCACCAATTTCAATACCAAGGCAGTGACGGCGCTAGGGTCCGAACAATCTAGCGTTGAGGCTGTCGTTAATCCGAAAGGGCGAGATTAGTGTATTTAATGGCTGTTACATAGGGTGAGGGTTAGGTGGCAGAAGCGTGAGTCTTGTCGCTGTGACAAACCCCGTCTGCTTGCTCCGTAATGGTCGACCTTACCTGTAGCAGTGCACAAGTGTAGCGGTGGACTAGGAAATCAAGAGGTGGTTCTATTGAAGATCTAAAGCTACGGAAGAAAGAGGAAGAGAGGTGGCGAAGCCTAGATGTCTTGCTTATGACTACAGCCCTGAAACAGGCGAGGTTTGAGGCTGTTACCCCTTTACAGGTAGTCTAGAGGACCCGTTAGGGTCCGTGAGGACTGTAATCACGTGGCATCAAGTGCATGCCCGTGACATAAAGGGTATAACGCTTAAGTAAGTTAGTAAGCTATATAAGGCTGTATCTAGTGCTAGAAAATCCACGAAATTCGTACTAGTTATTAAGTTCTTATATAGTATAGAGGGAAAGTCTAATAGTAATAGAAGTATATCTATAACTAAGGTTAAGTTAAAGGTTTAGAGTAGTAGAGTAAGCATTATAATATATATAGAGATTTGAATTTTGTTTGTTCTAGGGCTTGCTGTTTTAATATTTCTGTTTTAGTAGTTAAGGATGTAATACCTAAGTCCCTAATTAGAGAGAGATTTTGTCCTATAGGGGCTGCTATAGTAATACTAAGAAGAAAAGGCCTAGTATAGTAACTACCTACTCCTTAGAGCTTTAATCCTCCTATATTACTAAGACTTTTCAAATTTCGTTATAGATAAGTCATAAGGTCTAGGTGTAACATGTAGACCTAAGGTCTTATAGGAGCCTAGGGAGCTAGGTTATAGGGGCTAAAGGAAGGGACCTCTATTCTATATAGCAAAATCTATGTTTAAGAACTTATAAGAATATACACGTAAGCATAGCGTATATAGGCTCTTTTCTTTTTAGTATGCTTAGTGCCTACTTCTTTTATAGAACTGTTTTTAGTATAGTTACTAACTAAGATAGGTTATTAGACTAGCGTAATAGGTAGTGTTTTAGTCCTTATAAGCTTTAAGGAAGATTTTAGACTTCTAGCAGACAGTTCTAGATTACAAATAGCAAAATTACACCTTTATAGGTCCTATGTGCTATTTTCTTTATTAGTGCTACTATCTAGACTATAGAATAAAATAAAGGGTGATTTTAGCCTAGTTCTAGTTAACTCTATGCTAGCGTGCCTATAGAACATATATAGGGGGATTTTTATAACGAATTTTTAAAGTCTTACGCTACATGTAATGCCTAGTTGTTTTGCTTAAAATTAAAATATATTAACTATCTATATATAACAATTAACAACCTTAAGTCTTAGACTCTAAGGCTGCCTCCTAGAATTATTACTAAATTGCAGATAGTGGCCTCTATTAATTAGGATGATGTTAGTGCCAACTACTTAATTAGCACTGTAATTAGGTGATTTACCACCTAAACGCCCCTCTAACATCCTTCTATTATAAGTAAAGACTAGCTAATTATAGTCTATCTTTAGCAAACCCCTATTACTATGCTGCTGTTTGCTATTATTTACATAAGAGCCTTTTAACTACTACCCTTAATGGTTCTCTATTAAGAAACAGTTAGATAGTATAAGATCACATTATAGTATGTACTAGGACAGACAGCCTTAGGCAAGGGACTAGAGTAGACAGCTAAGGCTTACACACAGCTCTTATAACCTTGTTTAGAATATCCTAGTATAATGCTATAGAACTCATCTTCCTTATTTTCAACTCATTCCATTAGTATAATAGCTTATACTTCTAGAGCCTTCTGCTTTCTATGTTAATTAGCATTATACTGTACTCTCTAGGCTTCTTCCTTAAATTCTTCTAACTTATAGATTCCTAGATATACATCACGCTCTCTACTATTAGCTAGTACGTAATAGTTACTAGCTAGTCTCTTATCCTCTACTTATATCTTCATCTTATTCTTATAGACTGAAAAATCCTTTAGCTAGTTCTATATATGATTATTATTAACTCTATTACCCTTTACATACCTACAACAGTTTTAACATATAGATCTAATGCTAACGGCTCTATATAAGCTTTTATTTAAGGATATAATATTATAGAGAAGATAGAGATAACTGGATTTTACATCTAAGAGTTTATTATTTCTAGACTTTATGTTGCTAAGACAATAAAGCTTTTAAACCTAAACCTAGAAAGGCGAAATCACAAGATCATTTATTAACTTCTTAGCATTAATTTGTTTATTATTACTATAGATCTTAGCCTTCTTACTATTAAATATACAAGCTACTATGTAATTTAAGTTACTCTTAAGGGTGTTATTTATAGCGTTAAGCTGAAACTTAAGTTTGCTGTGTTAGGAAAATTAATACATTTAGTTAATTCTTATAGTAGAAGTAATAGGATGAATGAGTTTCCTAATTTCGTTAATAGAACCTATGTTACCTTAAATGCTAGGACTGTGTCTCTAGCTCCTAGAAGACATCCTAATTCCTTATAGATGTAGCTATATAACGTTTCTATTATAATGTTTAAGCATTTAGATTAAGGATGGGACTAAGTAAATGGCTAATCTAACGCATCTAGTCGTTAAGCAGAGAGACATAGACCTAGGTTTATTAATTTAATAGGAAAGTAGTAGGGAAAGCAGAAGGACGTTCTAGAGGATAAATTAAGACTATAATATAGGATGTAGGTAGTAGATAGGGTTTAATGTAGGAGCTGTCTTAATTTTCAATTAAGGTCTATAGAGGATATTAAGAATTATTAGTATAAGGAGTAGTATAGGGTAGTGGAGGGAAGTCTAGTAGGGCACGTCTAGCTGCAGTTGTAGGGCGAGAGTCAACTAGTGTATTAGATAGTAGTAGAGGAAGAGATATAGGTTTAGGGTGAAGGAGAGAATGAGGGTTAGGGGCTAGGAGGTTTAGAGGGAAGAGACAGTTGGCATTAGCTAGAGACTAGGTAGTTGTTTAAGTAAGTAGGTTTACTTAAAGAAAGAGAGGAAAGGGGAGGAATTTTTGTTTAATAGATAGGACTACATAATATACAGTTGTTATAAACTACGTAATATAGAGAAGTAGACTAAAACTTCGCAATTCGGCAGTATCATATGCAATTAACTAATATTAGTGATGTATTTGCATATTCTATTAATCTATATATTTAGATCCACCTAACAGTCTTTGCTTCCCTAGTGGTATCATTTAGGTCCTAATACTTCAGCTGCTTAATTAGAATGCATTTAGAAATCTGTTTTAGACAAAACTACATACATGGATTGCTTCCTAGCTTTAGAGAAGTTGCGGCTTAGGTAATCTTCTGTGAGTCCTTAGATGCCTTTAATGCCTGTTCTTAAAGTATGCGTAATGATATCTATAGAAACTCCTGTGCTTTTTTAAGTTCTTCGATCTGTGTTACTTCTTCTTTACAAAGGGCTTTTATCTTAGTCAGCAGTTCTGCATTCTCTTAGGGTTAGTGTCTGTAAGTAATACGTATATTAATAACACTACCCACGGTACGTTTTGAAACTGAAGTTGATAATTCATTACCTAAGAATAAACGTACTGTGTGAACAGCCAGCAACTATCTCTAAGAATCATTAGTGATTGACCCTCCCGGGTTTCTACTGATTGATATACGCTCCTCTAAGCTGCGATCGACAGATGTGGGCATCAAGGATGTAATGTGAAGGTTATGCTTCCTTCGGATATGGCGAAGAAGGTGGTCCTTGCGCTTGAAAGC
This sequence comes from Pseudogymnoascus sp. VKM F-4519 (FW-2642), assembly GCA_000750935.1. NCBI lineage: Eukaryota > Fungi > Ascomycota > Leotiomycetes > Thelebolales > Thelebolaceae > Pseudogymnoascus > Pseudogymnoascus sp. VKM F-4519 (FW-2642). The sequence continues at coordinate 27,522 of JPKD01002180.1, forward strand.
GTGATCGTATTTGCAGCCAGTTATGGGACAAGAATAAGTCACCGTGGTGTTGTGAACAGAGTTGACATGGCGGCGAAGGTCCTTCGGATATGAGCAAGGCGGTGCTTTGCATCCCGGAAAACAACATTCGTAGGGGCTGGAGGGAATATGTGATCTACGAGCATTAGTCACAGAGAAGCCAGTGCACAACGGTGAAGGAGGGCATACAGAAGTTGTTCCTCTGTTGGAAATGAAACCTTGCACCGGCAGCAAAACGGAAGGGGGATTCCCCGTGGTGCCGGTGACGACACAGGTGAATCCGACGTATCCCTGACTGACGGCCCGGGCACAGATACTATCCGTTCTACTCCTTAGTCTTGAATATATGGGGGCTGATATTATTCGATTTGGCGGGGTGGCAGAATCGGGCGGTCAAAAGACAGGGGGCTACTATTAAAGGTAAAGAATTCCAGGGCTACTACTGTCATAAGGGTCACTGAACTTACGTCGTAACCCCGATTTTCTTGGCCCGTGCACCCTAGAGGTTGTGTCAGAACTACCCTATCCTATCCAATCCTGTACCGTTATTCCATACCTTCATCCACCCCTCGCTGGACGTTTCTAGAGCCCTAATTGGCGTCCCCGCATCGATGTGGAGCGACTCATTTCGCCTGCCGCTACCCAAGCATTTAGCGTCCGCGTCGACCTGATCGGCACAGTGATCCGCGTTACCGTCGCCTTGGATTTCTGAGCAGGCGCGTCGAGCATGTAAAATGAGCTGTACTATAGGAGCTACTATAATGTTCTATAGATTTCAGTTCCGTCCCTTTCTTTATTTCTTTTTGTCACCTTGAACTTGGCCTTTTAAGACACGCCATTTCATACGCTTACGCGCTGATAATATTACTCGGTAGATACAGGGCACGAACCCAGATCCCGCCTCACGGGCTCCGCCTCAATAGAGATATCAAAGTCGAAAATGTCCATGGGGACGCCGAGCGTGGTGCACACGTTGGGAATGTCTACGATGCCAGCGATGGATCCCTTGATCGGAGCGCAGGACAACAGAAGGTATATCTGCTCTCCCGAGTAGCCTGTGCTGTTTAAGTTTACTGCGCCGATTGATAGTTATGAGGGTTCTTACCAAACTGCTTGAGGTACTCAATTGCTCGCAAGCAGGCCTGTCGATACGCAACTGTCGCATCCATAAAATGCTGCTTGCCCCATTCATCTACGGAAAAGCCCTCAAAAGTGAGGTACCGACCTGGCCCAAAGTTGGGGGCCACATCGCCGGGTCGGAAAACGGGGCTCTTGAGGCCACGGGTCTTCATGCCGTTCTTGATAAGGTCAAATTTGATGGTGATGATCCCGGCCTGCAAAGACCGTTAGTTTCCGACGTGTGAGATGACGTTCTTGGTCTCAGTTGGAACGTACCATTTCGATGGCTCCGCAGAAACTAATTTCACCATCGCCCTGGCTGAAGTGTAAGTCTCCGACGGAGAACTTGGCACCGTCGACGTGAACGGGAAGGTACGTCTTGGAGCCTCTGGAAATATTATTGATATCGACATTGCCTCCGTGCTCAGGGCGACCAGGGACGGTTCTCGCACCCTCGCGCGCAATCTTGTCCTTGATTTCGTCTGTAGCCTTACCTGCATGCGCATTCGTTGTATTAGGTGGCTGAGCAACAATCTTGCCCTCGTGCGTGTGTGCACACGTAGAGATAAGTTCTCCCTCGCGGCGATTCCATTCAGCCAAGACCTCGGCAGAGGGAGCGCAGCCTAAAATGCCCGGATGGATCAGCCCTGCGAAGCGTACTCCGGGGATGTGGCGGCTCGTGCAGTAGATGCCATCAAAATCCCAGATGGCTTTGGAGGCATTAGGGTAATGCTCTTCGAGGAAGCCTCCACCGTTCTTGCGGGAGAAGACGCCGGTGAAACCCCACGGGGAGTGGTCAAATGGCTGGACATCTGTGATGTTGACAACTAGGAGGTCGCCGGGTTGGGCGCCTTCAATGTCAAATGGCCCGGTCAGATAATGAATCTTGGTGAGGTCCACGTCGCGAACGTCGTCGGCGCTGTCATTGTTCCCGATCTGGCCCCCAGTCCAATCAATGCATTCGATCTTGACCGTCTCGCCGGGTTTGATGCTGGATATGGCTGGGACTACAAGACTATGAATTAGCCGTGTCATCCGAAGTCAAGTATCATGCTTGGATCTGCTTACTGTCTGGATGCCATCTGTTGTGCAGCCCTAGCTGTTGCTCGGGAGGAATGTCAAAAGACACGGCCTGCGCGGTTCGGATTTTCCCTGGCATAATGGCTTATAACCAGGAGGTTGTCTGATATCGGTGCAGGTATGTAAATGTCAAGCCAATTACGTCAAGACGGCCTCTTTGTTGGCGAGTTCACAATCCCAAAGCGTCAACGATTAAAGAACATCAACCATTTGGCAGGCACCTAAGAACTCTATATTTCCTTTCCCCGCGATCCAATTCGAATGCCCAGATTTGTGATCAACGCCTCCTCAATATTACCCCGCAAGCAGATGAAACTCCGATGCTACGTCTATCTTGGGCGACTCTCGGAATTGGCCTCTAGCGGAGACGAAAGTGCATGATTGGGGACTTTTGGAGAGGGGTAAAGTTTGGCGAGCCGCCTTTATCCATGTTACATGAACATTCTGGTCCGTGCATAGCGAATCAGAGGATCTAAAGACGTAAAAGATTGAATCGGCAGGGGTTTACTGGTTTTGAGATTAAAATATCTCTTCAAATAAGAACTGGTGCTACATACGACGTGTCTCTCATTGGCGTTGGTTCTACAGGCGGAGTAGCTGGATGCGCTGAATGCGCCCTAACCAAGAGGCTGGTGGTATCCGGGCCCAAATACCAGCTGAGTCAGCCGATTTCCCCATACAGAACGGGAGTCTCAAATACCACCTCCCAATTTCCATCCCGACAGACTGAGACATCATTTGCCTCTTTAACGTAACAGTTAAAATCCATGAAGCTTGTAGACTGTCCATAGACTTTGAATAGACCTTCGTACATGATTTTAACGGTGTATGAGCTGTTGCGAGAGAGAAAAACCTTACTCTAAGTTAACCCCAAGCTGCCATCGTCAAACCCTCAGGGTTACGGCTTAGTCATCACGGTCCTTAAGGTTCTCAAATAGGGTGGACCAGATAATCTACCACCAGATAAATGAGGTAACGGAGTGGGTGGTGAACGGAAAAATAATTATCCGGCTATTGGTGATGGGCACGTCGCGTCCACGCAGAACGACACAGAATCTTCCGCCTTCTCTCTTAGCACCACATAGAATGCCACTGCAATGCATGACTATGCGTGCTCCTATTACAATCCCACTTTATGAGCTCATTCGCCATTATGGTGGGCTCTGCGCACATCCTCTCTTCTGGACCCTACGTCTCCTTGAGCTGTTAGGGTGTCATTTCTAAGATATCAACAGAACCAGCGACAAAACCGAACCCCTTGGACGCCCCGACTATGATGGCGACAGGTCCTCTGATCATGAACGTTGGGAGTCTTATAGTGATGTTACGCAATACGCCCAGAGTCTCGCAACGAGTACTTCACTAAGGTTAAAGAGCTCTTCTATCACAAATCTACTTACTTCTAAGGGAAGTTCTCTTAAGAAAGCTTGGTATGTGCGTAACTCTATACGCTGCAATAGTATTACCTATAGCTAATAGCTTCTAGAAGCAGCATGCAGCCTTAGTTTTTCTATACGGGTCGCCCTGTAGATTACCTAGACTACGTCATATTCTCTCGTAATGGACAACTCAGCGAAGCAGATTAGCTGTAGGTAGGCTACTTCAATTACTCAAATGTTAAAGATTAACGTTAGCGGATGCTAAAACCCTAACCGCATCCTAGCGAAGGTTGCAATGCTGCTAGGCGTAGTAAGGCTCTCTAAAAGCTGTCTATAATAACCTCTAATGAATGGTCTTAGGATCCTTATCTTGTGTGTATATTACTTTCTATTACCCAACTTTAGGCACGGAGTGTAGGGCCGCCAGCAATTTATGTAGTATGTCCTCTTTCCTACCCCTTCTCCTATAACTTCTGGATACACGGAAGCCTAGGGTTATTTGCATAGTACATGCCGCTGATCACTTAAGTTGCGCCTTCTCGTAACGATCGACTCGGATTCTACGTTTATGTACATCTTCAAGGCCGAAATTTCATCTGAGGTCCTTGAGATGCTTGACAAACCGACTATCCGCGTAGAGCACACCACGTAGCCTACAGTCTTGTGCAGGACCATTCCCTTTAAGCCATACGACAGTTTACAGCTACGACTCATTTCTGAGGTTATAGATCCCTATCTAGTACGGCGTAACGATGCTTTAGAGATATATACTATCAACAAACAAGGCGGAAAGCGAAGGCTTGTAGAGGAGGGCAGAAGTCGTAATGTGAGAAAAAAGGTGTAGCCTGGCTGCCGTCTGACTCAGAAGCCGACATGAAATAAATGGACCAAGTCTTAGGAGAGATTTACGAAGGGTTGGCCGGAACACGTAGACAGCACTCGAACGACCTGCTGGATTATAGCGGACTTCTGTGATGCTGATAGGATGACCATCCCCGGGCCCTAAAATGGGGCCGCGGGGTTATCACTAATTCCAAGCCAGACAGTAGAGGCCAACTTATTAGAGGCGATTAAGACAATTAATACTCGGGTAGATGCCTGGAGACGAGGGGAAGTTTATAGTCCAGTCTCAGCAGAGCAGAGCGACTCTAGTATAGACTGGGCACAGCCTGACACCACACCTAGCGATAAGCACGGCTCGTTCCCTTTCTGGGTTAGATATAACGAGCGGATTGAAGTAAAGATTGATAAGACCCGAAGAGTCCTCAGCGTATTCAACTAAGGCGACCTAACTAAAGGCGAACAGAAAGCCTTCAACTTGCTACAAGAATGGCTAGAGGAGTGGCGTGACTGCTACGTGGTCTGCCACCAGTGTTGGCAATAGTATATTGCAAAGACGTATGCAGTGTGAGCTCTGCTTCAC
>JPKD01002184.1:0-10305 GCA_000750935.1 Pseudogymnoascus sp. VKM F-4519 (FW-2642)
CCCCCCCAACTGTCTTAATGGATACCACAGTTGGCTTGACACTGGCTTACATGACTTTCAGCGATCTTTTGCGATGGGCTTACCGATAGAACCCATACCTTTGGCGAAGTGCGGAAGCTCGCTGTAGATTTTGGGGAAGGGTTGAGGTGCCAATATGACTGGCAGAAGGGCGATGTACTGGCTATATCTTCATTAAGCGACATTGATATGCCTCCAATAATATTTGGAGCATTGCGGGCAGGGGGAACAGTGTCTACTGCGAATCCAGGTTACACGGTCTCTGAACTCTCATTCCAGCTTCGGGACTGCGGCGCTAAATGCGTCGTCACGCGTTATTCCAACATCGAGACAGTAAAGAAAGCATGTGCTGCGGCGGGTATCGCAGAGAACTGCATCATCATACTTGGAGACCAGAGGGACCCAACGGGACAATTTAAGCATTGGACGAATGTCCGCAAAAATAGCAATACAACGCGGTATGCGCCACCGAAGCTTGACCCCAAGGACGACACTGCCTTTCTAGTTTACTCGTCAGGAACTACTGGCAAGCCGAAAGGCGTCAGACTATCGCATTACAATATTACTTCCAACATTCTTCAGCATCAAGTAGCAGAAGGATACAATTTGACCTGGGACGGAAGCCGAACAACTAGGGACATACCCAAGCCAGGACCTGGAAACGGGGGTGACAAAATTCTCGCATGTCTGCCCTTTTTTCACATCTATGGGTTGACCGTTCTAATCCACAGTCCGATCTACTTTGGCGTCACCACCGTTGTTTTACCTGCCTTCGATGTCGACACATGGTGCCAATTAGTGCAAAAACACAAAATCACCTACTCTTATGTCGTCCCACCAATCGTTTTGCATATGGCAAAACATCCTTCATTCTCATTATATGACGTCTCCAGTCTGCGCATGGTCATGTCGGGTGCCGCACCCCTAACCCGTGAGCTTATCGACCAAGTCTATGCGAGGCTCGGTATCCGTATTAAGCAGGGATATGGACTATCGGAGACCAGTCCTAATATGTTCCAAGGCACATGGGATGGTTGGGATATTGATATTGGCACTTGCGGTGTCCTCTTACCCAATCAAGAAGTCAAGATTTGCCAGCCAGTTGACATCTCAAGAGACGACGATACGACAACCATCCTCCAAGAGCTCAAACCGGGCGAAGAAGGAGAACTGCACGTCAGGGGCCCAAACGTTTTTAAGGGCTACCACAATAATCCTAAAGCGACAGCTGAGTGTCTCTCTTCTGACGGATGGTTCCGCACGGGAGATGTTGGACGCATCAACGAACGAGGAAATCTCTTCATCACCGACCGAGTCAAGGAGTTAATCAAGTATAAAGGCTTCCAGGTGGCACCTGCAGAGTTAGAAGGCTCGCTGGTTGATTTTCCAGGAGTGATGGACTGTGCTGTCGTTGGCATCTACGACAAAGATTTAGCCACCGAGGTTCCACGGGCGTACATCGTCACGGAAAACCCATCAAAGCCGATTGATATCAACGAGTTACAAAAGTGGTTTAACAGCCGTGTCGCAAGCCACAAGAAGCTGAGGGGCGGAGTTGAGTTGATACACCAGATTCCGAAGAATGCGAGTGGGAAGATTTTGAGAAAGATTCTGAAGGAGAAGGCGCGCTTAGACTTTGCGGCAAAGGGTGCCAGGCTGTAGTTGTGCACAATAGATTACTGATATTGATGTATATTGGTATTATGGCGTCCTGTTCTGGTGGTCTGGAACCATTATTCTTTTACTCTCGAAGTTCAGTGGGTTGTATATAGCGGAAAGAATAACAGATACTATATTACTATTAAAACTCATCCTTCAAATTGATTGATAGCCAGCTCTCGTACAAGTACATGGCAATTACATACTGCAGATATTATTATTAACTATTATTGTTAACATATTTCACTGGCGAGTTTGACACCCAAGCGCATCGAACACGAAAACACCAAAGTATGACTATTCTGACTATTATTACTACACTATTCTATATATTGATCCTTATTCGACGGTAACTGATTCCTGGTGCCTATCTAACGTACAGGAATCATAGCCTATAATACCACATAAGCCACAAAGCCACCGCCGGTCTATAGAGCCCGCTTGCTGAGCGGCCTCACATCATCCGCGCCCTGGCACATATTCGATACCCGCATTCCAAACCCTCGCAATATCCATCGTCTTTGAGATGTTCCGTAATGGATCACTCCCTGGCTTGAGTAAAAGTAAATCTGCACGATATCCTTCTCTGATAGACTCTCGCCCTACCAAGTTATGCCAAGTAGCAGGCACCACTGTCGCCGCTCTTAGTACATCCACCTCGCTCATACCGGCGTCTTTCAGATATTGCAATTCTTGATGTAGAGTAATCCCAATCAGATCACCCTTGAGGAAACTACCAGCTATGTCGATTGCGTCGGCTCCAGCGAGAAGCGGAACACCCGCGCGCATGAGGCGTTGTACACTGGTCACTCCAGCCTCGTATGTCAAGCCTATTCCGCCAGAAACGATTGCTTCAATGGTTGAATTAGAAGTGGCGATCTTCCTGATATTCAGTGTCGGTGTCACAAATTGTGCCTGGCGTTCTATGCGTTGTGCCATCTCCACTGTAAGAGGGACATCGAACGGCACATGTTGGAGACCATCTGTCCTTGAGCGGATTGCGACTTCGTACGACGCGTAATCCTGGGCATGGGTCATGGAGATCTTACCCAACGCATGTGTTGCATTGACAAGTGCATCATGGATGGCTTGATTAAAGCCATCCGGCTCTGAGATTATCTTCATAAAATTTGACCCATTTCCAAAGACATTAGCCACAAACTGCGGTGCTTGGGACGGTGAATTCACGAAGCCTCTCGACCCAAACACTTTTGCATGCGTGCTGTTTGGTGCTACAGCCCCTTCTCCAGCGGTGATAAAAGACGTCAAACCGATTTGGTCGCGGAGGGCTGCGCATAATGTGTAGTTCGAGCAGCCCATGTTCATGACGGTCGTTACACCATAACTGCTCAAGGTCTCAAGGCTGGCCAATGAGCTCAGGTGGATATGGCTATCAATCAATCCAGGAAGAAGAACGCCCCCTTCCCCATCGATGGTGTTCCGCACACCGCGGGGGTCAAAGGTTATGCTGTCGCCGTCGATAACCACAGTGCTGGGTTCGCGGATACGCCACCCGTCAAAAATACGGACATTCGTGACGGCTGTTTTGCCCGTTGGTGGCGTACGCTGGCTTCGGGCTCCAAGTAATTTCAGCTGTGTTTCAATATAGGAGGCGTTTATTTCATGTCGGTGACCAGAGAGACAACCATTAACTGATGGCAACAATAGAGCCGTGAGGAGCAGGTAAATAATTGACTGCATGATAAAATATAATGATTTGAAACCCAAACTTATTGTATAAATATGCGAGCTTGCCTTCGCATCGGGTCCTTATAGCCTTCATACATCGGATTATTGATGCCTCATTTATAACAACGTTAAAGAGGAGTAGTGGGGTCAAAAGGATTACAATGTACGCGGCATCCAAGTTGCTATTTCTTATCCTAGTAAATCCTTCAACCTTCTTGCTTATTCGCGACGTCATTTTTGTTTGCATTCGCAAAGTTCAAAGTCATAACGGAGAGAGAGGTTATTTCCGTCTTACTGGGGAGCTGCGGACGTTGGAATGCAGGGATGTACATACGAAGCAGCCAATTGGATCTGCCGAATAAATCCACCTCCTTCCCCACTATAACTTAAAAGCGCCGCGAAGCACGCGTTAGAACGGATTTCCAGTAAATAATTATATATTGTAATCAAACAAAGCCCCCCTACGTACTCTTACAGGCGATTCTCTCACCGGAGCATAGTAGTTTCCGTCGCTCCGTGGTGTGGAGCATGTCCCTACGAGCCCTCCAATCCAACAGTAATAACAACGATCGGGGGTTCCAAAGAGCCCTAAATGCGTACCTGGATTACAAAACACTTCCAGAATTATGCTAGCAAGTGCTTATTCTTACCTGGTGCCTGTAAGTGTAGTGACAAGCTACAAATGTCCATACGAGCATAGTGGCACAGCACATTCGTCACCTAGGAACGGAACCAAACGAAGGCTGGCGGGAACTTGATCTGCTGTGGAGTGTACTAGACATATATATTTCATAGATCCCAAGAATCCCGTCTGCTACAACCCAGTAACCTAGTACCCTTTCGCAAATTCGCCAACTAAGATTCGCCTTCCAAAATGTCTGCAAGTTGTTCTGGTTAGTTTCTATATACGTAGCATCGAGAATGAAGCTGACCGCTTCTCAGCCCTTGCAGATCTTGATCGTACAAACTGGGCATTTTGCCCCTCAACACTCCCTGCAATCGTGTTCACTGTCCTGTTCGCTCTCACTACGTTTGCCCATCTCTCACAAGCTATATTCTACAAAAAGGCATACTGTTGGGTGATTGTTGGCTCTGCGTTTATTCAAACAGTCAACTACATCTGCCGCATCATCAGCATCACAAATCCCAACACTCTAGGTCCCTACGCAGCTTGGTTTATATTAATGCTGGCAAGTCATTATTACGCCGCTGAAGATGCCAAACGCTAACTGCACTCAGATCGCACCACTCTTTACAAATGCCTTTGTTTATATGGTGATGGGTAAGCTTTATTTATCAAACAATGCGTTAGAACCCCTACTAATCTGAGGCTCAGGAAGAATGATCTGGAATTATATCCCCAGTGCAAAACTTTATCGAATCACAGCGTGGAGATTTTCGGCATTCTTTGTGATTTTTGATATCATGTGAGACTATGCCCAAGAAGTCTTGACCTGGCTGATACTAATCACGATGCAGCGCTCTTATTATCCAGGTCGCTGGAGCATCCTCAAGCGCTGGTAACAGAAGGCCAAATCAACAGGTGATCAACGGTGAGTTCTACACAAATAGATAGAGATTCAAACTGACGTTCTTCTAGCAATTCATATTTACATGGGTGGTGTTGGATTCCAGCAGTTCTTCATTCTTCTGTTTTTGGTCTTCGCCATGAAATTTCACCAGACAATCCGTCAGCGAGTCCAACAAGGCGTGAAGGGAGCTTCAGATGCGCTGCCATTATTGTATGCGATATACCTGGTACTCGCTCTTATCACGGTATGTTAATCGATATCTTTGCATGTAGTCCCCAGGACTAACGTTTTGCGAAGATGAGAATCGTGTTCCGCCTCTGTGAATACGCCCAGGGATTCCACAGCAATATCCCCACCCATGAGGCGTACCAATACTGCCTAGACTCTGTCCCCATGCTATTTAGCCTTGTCATACTCAATGTCATTCATCCAGGTCGCATCATGCCAGGGGAGGAAAGTAATATTCCTAGTCGCAAGGAGAGAAAAGCACAGGGCATTTCCAGCAAATCCGAGAATATTAGCGGGAGTCCTGTATTGACAGTATAAGAAAGGACTGGTAGTAGAGTAACGTGATGGAAAGGCCATACTTAAACGGAATTCAGCAACGAGCAGGCAGTAATTTGCGGAGCTTTGGGGTCGGGGCAATGAGGGATGGTGATAGGAGTCGGAGTTTCTTAAAATAATTAATTTATGTACATTTCTTTCTAAGTTACCCGAATGGACCATACTGTCATAATACCTGTAAAATCTCAGCTCAAAGTAAGGCTTGCCAGAAGCTCTAAAAGAGAGTGGAAGACCTGTCCCATGCTACCATTCGATTACTTCTGTCATCTGTTTCGTCACATCGTACTCATCTCTTGGCTGGCTATAGCTCAGAGTTGCCCTCCGCTCGGTAGGATTAAAATTCAATGATACGTTCGATATGCGAGCCCAATTTGGGACATCCTCGCAACTCGTTAAGTTCTGTAACCCAGTTTCTTCGATATCGAGAACTCTTTGGGCAGCTTTGTAAGTCGCAAAAGAATTCCATACCCCTTCTGTCCGATTGTAATTTTGGAGAACTGAGATTGCCCCTCTCCGAATGATAGAATCTCTACAGCGACAAGATACCTTAACAATGGAATAGTCAGTACTTGCTCGCTCTGTGGTATTATCTGATACAACTCGAGAGATCTTCGGTTAGGAAAATACTCAATGGATAAAAAGCTTACGGCAAATAAAGGTCCAATGAGGGCCATGTCAATGCAGAATGTCGGCCCCCCTTTAGTTGATTTCTGGTCAATCTCAACGATATCCTCCGCCAAGGAGACAATTTTGTCAAACATGGAGCAAAAGACGTCCCACTCCATTTGGTCATCGACCGTCGTTTTAGTGAGAATCACCGCTGTAGACCCAAGCTCCTTTAGGATGCGCAAAACGGCGGTGCCCTTTCGTTTTCTACCCGTTAGATTTTTGTCCTGGATGTTTAAGTAGGCATCATATGCTGATGACCATCTCGCTAGAATGCTGGAAGATTTCTTCTGCCAGGCCCCAGCTAGAGGAACTGTGAGCTTCTTACCGAAAGGATCCCATACATTACTTGTAGAGTGAGAAGTTACATGCCAGTGAGATACGAGCCTTTCTCGGGCCACCGATAAACTGGAGAATATAGCTGGGATCTCTTGTTTCTGTGCGCCATTTGTCATTGGCTCGGGCTCACGAACCATCTACTTCAGTTAACAAAATGAACCTGCGCAGGCTGAAAGCCAGAATCCCTACCTGAGATACTTGAAGGTCAAGACGCACGAACATCTCCTCTAGCATTCCTATGGATATATATGGTATTTAGGATGCTTTAAGGGAATCATGTTGATGTTGACGAGTTTCCTCGTCGTACTTAACCTCGCATAATATCTTTATGCCGCTTTGGACGTGTGTGATGGCGGAGCCGTATCTGCTTTGCATTGTCTATCAATGAGCAGGAGTATAGTTTAGATATGAGATGGACTCACCTCGAGGCATGCAAACAGGACAGAACATATCAGATACACGTCGATTGCTTGCTGGCCTTCATGGGGGAGTGGTCCAAGAAGGGTGTTAATTGCCTGACTATAATTCTTCGAAGCGAAGTTATCCGTCCATCCATTAGTGTAACTTTGCTGAATTAAGCCATTGTCTTGCTCAGACTTTGCGTGCAATGACCCTAGAGCCAGGATTGCATGTCGGATTGACGGTTCATGAAGTGCCGCTTGGAGTAAGATCCGCTCCCAGAAATCATCTCCGAAGAACCCGGACAATTGGGGCGCGGTTTTTTGTTGAAAGAAGTAGAACGACCCGCGTTCTTTCTCGGTTCCAAGAAATCCAATGGACAGCGACGGGCTCAATGCGCCTAGAGGCGCAGTAGAATGTTCTGGGGGTGCTTCCATGTTTGGGCCGTAGCCATCACATTTTCTACCGGTAGAAACACACGGATGGCAGGAAGGCTTTGCTTCATCGCATTTGACTCGCCGTACTAGCCACGGATTAGTTTTGACCCAATAGTCCAATATCTATAACTGAATCTCACCTCTGCCATCATGTTAGCAAGCCAGGACACAAACTTGGCCATCTGAGAACGATGGACAGGGATAATTTCGTAGGTGTACAGACTTGCATGTATGGCACCCAGTTCGGGTCTTGGGTCGATAGGCCCGCTTTCTCTGGCCTGGAGCAACACGGGGCATATTGCCAAAGGTTTCTGGTGGTGTAGTTGTGGGTCATCCACAATTTCGGGCGAACGGGGAGGCTATGTGGCATGAGTTGCGTTAATTGGCGTTACGTTAAGGTAATACAGCGATTAACTTATTCTAAAAAAGGAAATCAAGATAAGGTTTGAGATGTTAAGGCGTTGAAGGCAATTGTAACTTAATGATCTATGTTGCAGCCAATTAGGCCCATCCATAGTGCGCGGCCTCCAGAGAGGTGAGGCTAGTGTTCCGTTGCCGGCACTACTCTATCCCCGAACGTATCCCCGAAACCTATCTCCGAGCAGTACCGCCCCGCCCAAAGACATGGTCTCCAGATCTCTCATACACCACCTAAGGCACACGGAATTCCATGGCTGTATATTGGATGTGGAGAGGAAATCAAAACGGGGCAGTGCAGGCCGTACAAACGGCTTAACGTGTCATGTCTTTGTAAGAACACCGACTTATCCCTACCCTACCTACCCGCCCAAGTCTTGTCATTTATGAAAGTATACTTTCATATCAACACATCCACCAAAGCCGTGCCTAACAACAACTGAATTCATATTTGTAGTCCTCAGTACAGGAGTAACACGCCTCCATAAGTATACTTTATGGGTTAGGCCGAGAATACTAGGGCGTGTACGGCCCCTATTAATGTGGTTCTGCCGCAAAACTTCATGCAATCGTCACACTCTCGCATTAGCTTCAATAATGTAGCTATGGTGACGTCTAAAATGTGGGCAAACCTATGTTACATAGTAGACTAGCCATCCATAGAATCTCAAAGCCACTGACAAACCTGAATGGAAGTGTTGAACGCTAGCATATTTGCCTCACAATTCATCAACGGTAGAGCAAATATAAATAGCAGGAGAGTCCCCGCTGCTATTGACCACAAATTATTCTGGCAGCCATAACATTTTAGTCTCATACATTTACACGACCTCTCACAAGCAAACATGGCTAAATCACTCCCGTTTGGCGACATCCAAGTCCCAATTCCCGGATTTGGTGCTATGGGTCTAAGTTCTGCCATGGGAACTAATCTCAGCTTAGAAGAAGCCGAGCCAGTTCTTCAGAAAGCGATCGAGCTAGGTTGTACGTTCTGGGACACCGCGGTAAGTCGAACAAAAAAGCTAGATGAGTCCAATGAGTTGGATTTTGACTGAGTGTTCTGATCCAGGTTGTTTACCGAAATGGTGTCAATGAGAAGTTGCTTGGAGACTTCATTAAGAAGCACAACGTCCGTGACAAAGTCTTTGGTAATCATTCGCAACTTCCGTCATATATGCATCATATGGTAGCTGACAGGTTGTTGTTGCCTAGTTGCATCTAAATGTGGATTTTCTGTCTTCGATTCTACAATTACTGTCACCAACTCGGCGGCACACATCAAGGAATACATCGAGGGCACAATCGACAGGCTCGGGTTTACTCCGGACCTTTATTATCTTCACAGAATCGACCCAGGTGAGTCGAAGCTTATGGAGAAGTTTAGTCTATAGGTTCATCTATATTAACGTGCATGTTAGATACTCCGCTGGAGGAATCGATCACGGCCCTAGATGAACTTCGCCGTGCAGGTAAAACAAAATACATTGGCCTCTCCGAATGTTCTGCAGCGACTCTTCGTAAAGCCAACTCTAGTATGTTTCTTGAATTCTCATACTCCGTCAAATGCTAAAGGGCCTTCACAGTTGCAAAGATAGATGCTGTTCAAGCCGAGTACTCGGCCTTCGAGACGCTACATGAAACGAACGGACTTATAGAAACTGCCAAAGAATTAGGCGTGGCCTTCGTGGCTTTCAGCCCTCTCGGACATGGTTTTCTTGTGGATGACTTCCAGTATAAATCGCCTGACGATTTCGCACCTGATGACTTCCGCCGAACTGGTGAGTGATGAATGATACTATGGCAACTGCTTCTGTCACTAATATCGGAGGCAGTACCTAAATTTCAAGGGGAGAACTTCTACAAAAATAAGGCGATCGTGGATCAGATGAAGCAGCTAGCAACCAGGAAAAAATGCACAGTCGCACAAATTGCGCTTGCTTGGGTCGCCGCTCAGGGCATGATTTCCATTCCCGGAACGACGAGGGCTGACCGGCTGGAGGAGAATTGGGCATCTCGGAGTGTTGTGCTGACAGAGGACGAGAAGGTAGAAATGCGAAAGATCGTCGACGATGCTAAGCCTTCTGGGGAGAGGTTCTCTGCCCTGTATGAGTCTATGGTGGGCCATTGATTTGATTACTGGTGAGGTGGGATTCTTTTAGTCTCCTTCCTTATATTTAAACAGTGGAATATGTTGAAAAATAGCTATATCTGTTCTTTAAGAGGTACAACGTCTCATGATATGGGTGACGCATCATAGGTCGCAAAGCAATTTATTCACATTTGAAAGTCCGCGATATGTTAAACCGTAGTGAGATTGAGTGACTTTTTCTTATTTAATTACATTGTAGTTATTAGTTCACGAACCGTGTAGATATCCTAGCCGCCATCGCACTTTGAAGAATCCGCCATAATCCATCCAGAGGACGTGAAGACACCAACCGGGTCAATATCCGTATGAATCGCGACAAATCATTGACTGTTTCCTTCACCATAGCCTGAAAGACGTCCTGTCCCTGTTCGCATAGTTGATATATATGTTCCGGCCCAACCACCAACTTTGCTGGTTGGCCAACTGGCCGGCCGAA
>JPKD01002185.1:0-12381 GCA_000750935.1 Pseudogymnoascus sp. VKM F-4519 (FW-2642)
GATGGGGGGTCAGGGGAAGAGAGTGGGGTCAACAAAGTCCGACTTAGCTATTGCAAGACGACGCCGGATGTAAGACGGGAGTATTATAGGTCAGTCCATGAAGGGAAGACGGAGTAAGGAGAGCTTCGAAGAGTCGAAACCGGTAATTTTAAATACGCGAGTCGCGCTCATCAGCTGGGAATCAACCCCCATGGGACCAACGCGCTGCCCCTCACAGCATCGCCTCAATTGGGGCGCCAATTCTTTCGGAGAGACGGAACAATATTATACACAACCCAAGCTCCCTTTGCATCTCATAATGTATGACAATCAATCGTAATCCTGCCTCCTCCTTGTCTTCGTAGAGTTTTCATATTGTTTCTGGTACTGTCTCCATCTGCAAAATTTACAACGTTCAAGCAAGACTCATCCGCGTATTCAGTGACAAAATAGTCTTCTTACCAGAGCTATTGTCCTCCTGGTCCAACTCTGGCCCTTTTCGCCGCTTATTGCTGTAGCGGAAATATCGGCAGAAATACCATGTTCTTCAACACCCAAGGCCGTAGTAAGTTCTCTTCCCCACCCATCGATAAACTGTTCGACAAAATTTCTCTCATAGAATGCCTCATTGTAACTAACCGACAGGTTCAGCTGGCCGTCCCAGGTCCAGAGGGTCGTTCCAAGCACGCGATTGATAATTTCGACACTCAACCACCAATCCTCGATCTCGACCGTTGCCGCCTTCCCATCGCGCTTGCTGTGCAAGTAATTGTTGACTACGCCCAAAGAGCTCAACGTTTGGTACGCCGGCGCCTTTAGCGGGTCTTCCGGTGCAGCGCTCAGGGTGCCTAGTGCTTTTCTAACATAGCTGGTCAGGAACTCAATCGCATTATGGGACTCATCGTTACGCAAATTCCGCGTATGTATCGCATCCATCTCTTCTGCAATGGCGTTGAAGTCCCGGTGTTCGTTCAGGTCGATGCAAAATGGCAAGCCAGTATGATAAAGGCTAACGGCTGATTGGGGACCATTCCACGGCGCGGAGAGATACTTTCGTAGGTCAAGTGCCGTGATGCCAGTGTATTTTCGCCTTCCAGTGCCTCGGGTGCTTGGGTCAGAATTGTGTTGTGTGTACGGCTGCATCGCAAGAATGAGGGCCGAGTGGGCAGCTGTTGTGACCGTAATTCCTCGCGCCTTGCAGGACGAGATAATGCGCTCAGTCACATCAGCCGAAAATGTCGTACGGTAGCGTTGGGGGCTAGTAGGCAATATATTAGGCAGGGTCGCAATTGGAATTGACGGCGGGCCAGCCTCGAAGATGTCGAGTTCAGCATCGGAAGCTTTGCTTATTTGTGGTGTAGGTTCCCGAGGAACAAAGGCAGCCTCGTTGAGGGAAGGTGCTAGCCGTACGACTTCTGAGCCGTCAAATACAATGTTAGGCGGACCGTCAGCTAGAATCTGGAGAAAGGCATTTTGCAGAATTCGGAGGCCTGTGCCATCTATACGCCAGTGTGGCGTGCGGAAAAGAAGTTCTCGTGATAGGGGCAAGTAGTATAGTTGGAAGAGTGCCGTAGGCTTGATAGACGTGTATAGGTCACTGGCCGAGTTGCATTCTGCATGGACAATGAAAGTTTCTTGCATCCAGGTCCCGATAGACTCTAGAGATGGCACCGTGTAAGTGAGTTTGAAGCCGCTTTCGTCCGTCTCGGCAGCAATTTGCGGATGTAGAAATCGAAGTGCCTTCCAAGCTTGCTGTAGCTCCGCCACTGAAGGCGACTCTCTGAGCCTGATAGAACACGAAATGAGGAATTGTTGCTTTTGGATAACAGCACCAGCAGCCGCTATCTGGCGATAAAATTGCTCAATGGAGCCAAATTCTCGCTCATAGCGACCTGGGACAGTTTCTTGCCACGGCATTATGGCTGGACATACAGACTGGTTGCCTGTTCCTGTGGTAGCTTAAAAATCATTAGTGGTGAGCATCTGGTAGGCTCCAACGTAGAATCACAGGACACAGTTAAGAAATGCGGATCGACAGCACCATTTTTTAAAAATAATACCTATGGTTTGCGACACGTCTTTATACTAGGATTCTGCAGATGATAGTGAGCTAGATATGAGACCTTCAGCCTGACGAGTCAGTCACTATGATCAATTCTAATGTTTCAATATTAAACACATTCTCACTCTTAGCTTAAATGATAGGTTCTGGGCCGCCAATCGTGCTTTCATTGGGTCAAGCCACTGAGACATAGCCTATAGAATTCTTACACCATGCCACATTGATAGGTGCATCAGCGATCATGGAGGAGGTGACGTCGGCGCTGAGACACGGCCTGGACCTTCCCGTCGGCGAATGCGCTAGGGGTCAGAAAGCGACAGACAGTGTGCAAGTTCAGCTATACGACTTGTAAAAACTCAGTGGGCTTAATCGCGAATCAGAAATTGGAGTATGGACTGTGTGGAGTCTGCTGCCATTTTTTGTATGACATACTGAGGCAGGCTCTATAGGCTTATGCGTGGCCCGTGCCTTCCATGCCAACGCCAAGGACCTTCAACATCTACAATAATGTTGAGAGCAATTGCGGGATTCTGGGAATCACACACAAAATCGTGTGATAATCTCCGGTTCCCGTAATAAGCTCCTACGGGCAGCGAGACAGAGGCTTCAGCAGTATAATACAGTATATAGGACAATATAATCAATTGAATTGCTACCTAATCTACGGGCTACGTACAGTATTTGTAGGCCTGGGGGAACCCCCAAAATCCTGAAGAAATTGCTTCTTCTGCCCCCTGGCTGTGGTAAGACATTGGGTGTAATTACCACCGAACGCTCAAGCCAATTGGGGAGCCGGACAATCCCACGGAGAAGAGTGGCCATTTTGGCTGTAAAAGCCTGCCGTATCCCACGGGAATGTCGGTTTCCCCCAACAAATAAAGCTTCACTCCACATTGAGACATGTATCAGTGTTTGGCATCAGCCAGATCTTGGATGGTCTTCTCCACGATATCCATTGCAACGTAACACTTGGACTCCTCCTCCAACTCGAGGCTCCTAGCCTTATACTTGCCGTTGTCGAAGATCTCCCCGACAGCCAACTGTACCTGTTCAGCGGTAGGGCGCCCAGTACGGAGGTTGATCGCCACACCAGCCCACTCTGCCCGAGCCGCTACTTCAGGCTTGTCTTCGGTGGCTCCTGCAATGATCATCGGTATGCCTGTACTGATGCCGTGTTGGACGGCTCCGTAGCCACCATTTGTAATGAACGCCGTGCAGTACGGCAGCAGGTCGTCGAAGGGGATGAAGTCAACGACTCGGGCGTTCTCCGGCACAACAGTTCCTTCTGGCAGAGTTGCCCCCCTTCTCCCCAAGGCCACAACAACAATAACATCGCTGCGGTCCTTGAGACCATGCATAGTCGGGATGATCAGCTCGGTGTAATTCAGATTCAAAGTCCCCTGCGAGACGGCGACAATTTTCTTGGCTGTGTCGTGGGTGATGTCTGACCACCAGCTTGGAAATACCGCGAGTGGGTCACGGTGGCCCTTTGGCAGCCCGCCTGCAAAATGGATGGTGGGAGGTGCATCGCTGCGCGAGTATTCCATTGACGGGGTACACATCTGCAGAAAACAGTCGCCGGTTAGGTATGGAGAGTCCATAAAGAAAGGCGCGCTGTCTTTAATGCCGAGTTCTCCAAGAACCTCTTTGAAACGCTGGTCGGGCTTGGCTAGTATTTTATCCTCCATGGCCTTGTTCATGATTTTGTTCCTGGCACGGCCTTTGAGACTGGTGTCAGGGAGCACACCTGGACCGAAGCTTGCTGTGTCGATGCTACGTAGCGCGATGGGAAATATACCGATAGCAATGCTGGCCGTTGGTTTAATTCCTGGAGCACCCAAGAGGCATGGGATGCTGCCCATACAGCCTGACTCGTTGAGCATGATGATTGGTCGTCCAGGATGCTTTTCACCGAGGATCTTAAGTGCCTTCTGCTGAGCAAAATGCTGGGCAGGGATGGCGTTCACGAAATAATTCTCCAAATCGAAGGCGAATCGGGCTGGCCCTGCAGGGGTAGCTTCTCTCTCATCTTTGAGTGTATTCTCGGTGACGTCGGCGATGCCTTCAAGGGGTATCAGGTTGGCGCCGATGGACTCTATTCTCTTCTTGTAAACAGAGCCAGTGACAAAGGTAACATCGTAACCGCGGGCCACGAGCTCCTTGCCGATGACGCGAATAGGCATGACATGGCCATAAATTGAGCTGACAGAAATGAGAATGAGGGGTTTGGAGACCGTCATGGCTGCTGTTGAGGATTTAGGCTGCGTTAACAGAATGCGATTTTGGACAGGAAACCCCACGGAATCAACCGCATTATATGTGTGGACTGATGAGAATGATCGGCCACTGCGAATTTGAAAATCAGACAGGTCAGACGCGACTACCGTTACCTCATGTATGGCACTGAGACACACAACATTTACTCTAAGACCAATTTCAGAGGCTGGATTCACGTCTATATAGAGTAACTGCTATAGAACATGCGGATCCCTATGGCCCCGTGAATTTTGTACTTCTACACTCTCGTTACTTCACTGCCTGTTTATACTGTCACTACTATTTCCTCTCCCATTGCACTTGCTGCACGGCTAATCTGGCTGGCCCATTGTTATAACCACCTATTCCGACATCTGACGCGTTAAATAGTTGCTTGGAACACCTAACAATTGTCCTGTTCTATTTACCATGTCTCATCATCTATTAGAGCCATTTTTGGTCCATATTCGAATCGATGGCTTCGAAGTTCCAACCGCGCTTCTGGTCATACTGTTGAAAACATTCATTGTCAGTTCATGCATTCCATGATATTTATCAATGTCTAACCTGTGTGTTGTTTTAGTACAGCGCCATCTGCTCCAGCGTTGCGCTCGTGTACTTCGAGTTGATGTATTTAGCCACACGATATCTATACTTCCGAGGGTTCCTCAAACGATATGCTCCTCTTGACTCGACTCGACATATAAGCATGTAAGGGTCATGTTCGACATACTCCTGTTTTGCTGTCTAACATATGTTATAGAGTATTCTGGAGTTTGATGTCGGCCTTCTTGCTCCCGATTTTCACGGCTGTGACCTGTCAAAGTGGAATGGAACGATCATTTGCCTTCAACCCGGTGTCCTGCTGCGCACACACCTTGCTCTATATGGCAATTCACGACGTTCTATTCTTCTATATGCATTTCGCCATGCACAAGTTCCAGAGCCTACACTTGGTATACAAATATGTCCATGCGATGCATCACGATGCCGTGCATCTTATGAATGGTATAGCACAACTCCAAACGCGTCCTCGGCACATAGCTGATATTTTGCAGCATATGCGATTGGTTACGCAGATTTTGGAGATGACCTCCTTACAATTGGAGTTCCCTGGGCCATCTGGACACTGATCGCTGGCTCGAATTGGTGGAACTGGATGTTACCTTTCAGCTTCATGCTCAGCGCTACATACATCGGCCACAGCGGCTACCGGTCCGCGTCGCCATGGTTCACGCTGTTCAATCCCCTATTTCTGCCCATCATGCTCATAGTTGGCAAGCAAGCGTTGTCGCCTGCTGACCACCAGGTCCACCACACTTACAGGAGATACAATTTTGGGTTGTTTTTAAGGCTATTGGACAAATGGCACAAAACCTACAAAAAATCGGACAAGATAGCATATGACGTGCACTACTGGAAGAAGTGGGTGCGAGTCAAGGAGAACAGAGAGAGTCTTGCAAATAATAAGTGGGAGGGGGGTATCAAGTTCGAGGAGCTCGCGATATGATTTGAATTTCAACTGTAATAACTAGCAAGCGGGATCTTTTAGTACTATAGTCAAGGAGTTTAGTTGGTAGCATTTTATATTTGGAATTGGGAATCATGGAGTATAGTTTTGTTTTTGATAATTTTCTTCAAGAACATGTAAATACAAGTGCAAGAATTTTAGTATAATATATTTACAAATACTTATGTCGTTGTCATTAATATAACCATACCATATTTGCTACATTAATAAAATTAGTAATTGACTATGGTCCGGCGAAATATAGGATGCTAACATCAGCTATTATTATATAAAGAAAATGGTGGGAAATAATCACGCCACATAACAGTGAAATAAATTTGATATTGAGTTTCCATCGAATACGTTCAATTAGGCTATTCATTAGTCGATTGGCTAAAGTCTAGTATCCAGGAATCTGTAGCACGATCAGTTGCATGGCCACCATGAGGATGTTCGTATGTTGCACTTGGCGCATAGAAGCACCGCGCACTGTTGTGCTACTACTACAACAGTGCCTATCTGTATTTTTATTACAAGGTACAGTACATACGCCATGATGATACTGCTCTGTACGTAAATGCTAAAAACTCGAATCTGTTAATTGGCGTGCATACGACGTCTTGAAGAAACGTGTGCATATAGTGAAGCGATGCATAAGAAATATGCAGGGTCTGCCATCGTAGGTCTTGGCGGCGAGAAAGTTGGACAACCCGTGGTTGTAGGAGCTTCGGACGTCTACGACCACAGTGAGCATCATTGGCAACTGTTGTGAAGCTGCTGGTTAGTATGTATGCATATTACGACTTTGACTGATACGTGTAGTGTGCGCCTAAACATGAGAGATGCGCCGAGTTGTCGGCGAGAGCGATCTTTCCCAAGTATCCTTCGAGTATAGGCAATCTTTGCCGTAGCCTGTTTTCCGCGCCATCTTCAACCCCATCTCCAACTCTCGGCGAATTCCATAATGGCTGAGACCTATTCGTCATCGGAGTGAGATTATCGTGACCGATAGGCCGGGCAGTAATTTGCTGTGAGACAGGATAATCTTATCGCTCAGACAGCAATATTGTTTCCTGGTCAAGTTTCCCTGTTAGATTCGACAGCCAAGCATTTACTGTACCAGATAGGACCTGTCGATCACCCGTGTCTGGCGCGGATCAGCCCGCACGGTTGTATGAGTGGTCCAGGGACATCAAGCCCTGGCTACAGCGACATCAACCCCCAGTGCCCAGAACCACGACAACTAACACTAGGCCAAAATGTCTCGCCCGCGGTGGCATTCAATATATGTCTACAGTTAAGACCTACTAATTATCAGGGGTTCCCCTTGAAGACGGTGATGTCGGGTTCAAAGGGACCCTACCGCGAATCATGTTTCAGCGAAAGCCCAACCAGGCGGGACAGGATCCGGCTGGCTGAGCGTCCTGTTTGGTATCTTTGGCCGCCTCGGAAAAGTTCGAACGCATCGAATTTTCAACCAGGCTCTCTTTGGAGCTTGGGAACCCTTGTTGGGATAGTTTATTCTATGTGCCAACAGGAGCAATGGAATATATATACCAAGGGTCTTGTCGACTGTTTTAAATAACCCATTCTACTTGACCATTCAACCCGACTATTCGAGTCGAAGCCAGTCTCTACCTAAACAGATATATCATTATCGCGTAAGGCATCAAGTCTTGAGCCAGAACCAAGCTAACAAGACCACAGAATCATGAAGCTCAGCCTTGCACTCGTCAGCCTCCTCTCGGTCGTTCTCGCATCGCCTGTCCCGGCATCGAAGGGAGGCTACAATGCAGACGGTAGCTCCAGAATCTCTAGGGCCGTACAAGACATCGCTGGTTCCAGTCCGGATGATTTCGACCGGCTTCTGAGCGTTCCCGAGCCTGTGGGCCCTGGCCTGAACCCTCTCCTGGGCGGAGCCAGACTCTCTGGCGTATTAAACGGGAGAGATGCTGATTTTGCTCCCATCGGAGATGTCAGCGCTATTATCGAACCTGAGGTAGAAATTCTAAGGGCGAGAGATGGCGGTGACTCTGCTGCCGTTGAAATTCCCGGGAAGAATCTGGTTGATGATATCATCAAGTCCCTCGATACCCAGTTGAAGGCGAGGCAGGAGCAAGATCTCAACTAAATCGCGGATGATCTCGACTCCTCTACAGGCCTCGGGGCCAGTGCTAATAATGGACCACTCGGGGATTCAATCAGCAAAAGTGTACTTCCATCGGCTGACGAGGCTGGAGCTTGGGATGTTAGCTTCGCCTCCCACAGCACCCAGTTGAACACGGCGCATCTGGACGATCTCAGTCGAACCGTGAGGCCTGTCTCCTCTGATACAGGAGTCTCCGAAAACGACGATCCAGTCGGTGGTCTACCTAGCAAACGTGATCTATCCCCGGCAGAGATTATGGCCAACGCCCGGAAGACATTGAGTGCCGCAGAGAGGGACTACGAGAAATACCCGAATGAAATCACCAGAGATGCCTATAATAACGCGGTTGCAGCCGTGCGAGCTCTTACGGAATCGGGAAATTAAAGAGGGTGTGGTGATGGCGCTGCTGGTCTGCTGTTCTGGTGGAAGAGAGCGCGGTGAGGGGGGTTGATGGAGGACGCGAGATGGAGAGGGAATGGAAGGCGTTGGAAGGAGAGACTGGAGTAGGATTAATAGGTCTCGTTACTGTTGTGCAACATACCATATCTCTTATTAAAGTTAATATATAATTATAATTATCTGTCTATCTGTGTTACTATTGTAGTTTTGGGACCTAGTTACTCCTGTGGTTGGCAAACTGTGCTACTTTCGTGATGTTCGATCCAGCAACTGGAGGCCACAAAATAAAGTATTAGAGGCACATGGAATTGACGCTGCACCGAGTACTACAGAACGAAACTTGAGTGCTTCTCTACAATCACACAACGGCCACAAAACGCGTGTCTCGGCCTCAAAAATGGTAACTGTCACCGCACGCACCAATCTAAGATTACACACCCCACACACCGACCCATCAAACCCAGCGGCAGCTCCCACAACCTAATCGCGCATCGGACCGCACGTCTACATCTGTCCCCAACCTCCCCATCCTTTGCCTCACCAATCTTGTTTCCGGGCGCGATCTGCACCATCCCCAATCTGCGGGGTCTCAGTGCACGGCCGGCCTGCGGGTTGAGGGAGTCAATGTTGTCTCGGGCGGGTTTAGGGGCGCAAGGGGACTGTGCCAGTCAGAGTATGCAGGTTGGTGCGGCTTTCGTCCCTGACGCCCGATCTGGGCCGTAGTGAGATTGTTTACTATGCTGATGTCTTGGATCAGCTCAGCTGCTGGGAAATCAAATGTCCGCTCGAGACAGGTGAAGCTGGAGTTCTCAATAGTCTGGGATTTTGTCGGGCACACTCCGGATTGGGGTTATGTCTGTACGGTACGCCGGCTTTGGCCCAAGAGCGAGGGAAGGGGAGGGAGGGAAAGAAAGTATATGAAGGAAGCTGTCTAGCCGTCCGTCTGTTATAGTCCACCACCTCATCCTATCGCCACAGCCGCAGCAGCGACCCTTACATAGCCTGCTAATACGGAATTCACGCCGCAGCCCAACTGCGTGAGTTCCTCTTCTTCCTTCCCCCTCCAATTTAACTACACTAACGCCCACACAGCCATCATGCATCTCTCTTCCGCCGCGCTCCTCCTCCTGCTCGTCCCCGCCACCCGCGCGGCCGCTATTCCAGCCCAGGGTGGCCTGTTAGGCGGCGACAAACTTGCCAACACGGTCGTCAATACTGCCCTTGGGGGCGGTCATGTAGGTGGCCCTGCGACAGTGAAGCGCGATGAATCCACCAATCTTCTCGGCACCGTCATGGAAGCCGTCAGCTTTGGGAAGACGGTGAGCGACGAGGCGGACAAGGCGACGGGTGTCAAGATCTTGCAGCGCGATGAAGCCACCAACCTCCTTGGCCCAGTCACCGACGCCGCCAAATTGGGGGAGACGGTGAGCGAGGTCGCGAACAATGGAGTAGCTGGCCTCGCGATGACGAAGCGCGACGAAGATGCAGTTGCGCTTGCAAACAACATCCGCAAGCTCTCCTACGAGCAACTCGGGCAACTAGCCAGGCTCCTCAAGATCATCAGCGGAGGCGTCAGCACGACGTCGAAGCGCAGCGCAGCCTTCAACCCCGCAGACTTGAAAGTCGTCGTCGACCTTCTCGGTGACCTTACCCAACCAGGCGGCAATGCGAAGTCGAAGCGCAGCGCACCCTTTATCCCCGAGGAGATGAGGAACGAGCTTTCCCTCCTGATTACCGGAAAGCCGTTTGACGAACAAACCAACGACGTAGACTCGAAACGCGATATCACCGGCACCGAAGTCGCCGGTGCCATCGCCTACGCGGAGAAGTTGGCTGCTGGACCAGCAGGACAACTTGCCGACCTGCAGAACGGCTCCCCTCTCCGTCGACGCCAGGACAAGATCGCGTCCACGGTCCCTACCGTCGCCGAAAAAGCAGCAGAAGCAGTTGTAGACGTGAGTCTCAAAGTAGTCGACACTGTGCCAGGCGTCGGGAAGTCGAAGCGCGGCGCACCTGGGGGAGTCGAGGACACGAATCCGCTGGGGATAGATGTAGGTGCACCGTTCTACAGCGTTGGCGGAGCCGTGGACGGCGTTTTTTCTCGGAATAATGTTGGGAAGGAGGGTGTGGCGGAGAGCGGGTAGAGAATCGGCGTGAGTAAAGCTTACTGTCGAAGCAGTGGAGATTGTAGCGGATGAAGAAAATGCTGTGATCGTGGATTGATGGGTCGCCGGGTTTTCATGATCTTGATACGAGGCAGGTGGTCGGTTTTGCTGACCAGGCTAGGCGGGACGCGGTGCGGATAACGGGGGAATCCATTGCTGGTGTCTTGGACCAGGCGAGGAAAGGTGGTGAGGTAGATGGGAAGGACGTGGAGGTCTAGACATGACTGGCAGCGGATAGGCGTCGGCTGCTGTTGTTGATACAGAGGTGCTGGGAGTTCGGTGGGAAGTATATTCTGTTTTCTTCGCGTCGGGAGGGATGACGTTTGGGAATAGGGTCGGGGGAGAGATTTGGGTATATATTTCTCTCTTCCCATACAATAATTTTTATTATTATTATATATTGTAGTTAGCTTAGGTTAGCTTTTACATCCCCTAGCTGGGAATCTCATAATTCATGATTATATTATATTTCCTGGAGGGAATTTATTGAGTGTGCGGAGTAAAAATATATATAATAATAATACCCATATATTCAACTCGATGATATAAAATCGACGAGTAATGAAGCGCAGACTGACGGCTCACTGAGTGTGGGCTTCAGAGAAGAGCATCTGAAGCTACCATGTCCACAAACTGGCCGAGAAACGAGCAACAAGAAGACAAAAAAGCAAAGAAATCCGACAACAATAATACACTACTCACCCACCTACTCACCTCCTCTCCCACCCCACCCTCACTCAACCGCAGCACCACTCAACCACAGCACCACCCACCACTCACCCTCACACCCAAAAACACAATCACTCATCTTAGAACCAAACCAAACCCAGCCCTCCCTCCTCCCTTCCTCATCAAACCACACCAACCCCCAAACTCCCTCTGATCACTAGCTAACCCCCCCATCCGCCCACCTACCGAGCAGACCCGCACTACACCGGCAGTCCGCAACGCAGCGCTGTTCCTACCCATTCTCGGCGTAGGGCTGGCTGTCTGGCGTGTTCCTTCGCGCCGTTAGCAGGGAAATTGCAGCGCTGATCGGGGATGATCGTTTGGTCTGGACGTTTGATGGATTTAGTTTACAGCTCGGAACAGGGCGGACTGGTGATGTGTGTGGCTACGATGCGGGTAAGGCTCGGTAAGGGGGGTTATTACTGTGTCGCCGTGTTGGAGTGATGGGATGAGGGGGGTGTTCGGGTATGTGATGGATGGATGGAAAGATGGGAATGTGATGAAGGCTTCAAATCCATTCATTCATTCATTGTGACTTCCAATAGCCGATTAAATTAGAATGCAAGCCAAGCCATCTCCCCAAAACCAACAATCTAATCTCGCCTCTTAACCCGTTTATGGTGCGTGACCACATATTAATGCAGCCCAGTCTTTACTAATTTAAGGCTACCAACTTCACACCCACACTCACACCAACCCCCAATTTGGTAGATGTGATAGTTCATCTGCGAGATTAAATACCCGTTCCATGGGGGTGTTTATTGAGTGTGACGTGTGCATTGAGGGGGGGAAGAGCGCATTAGACCACAGCCACAACAAAGCCACCTCCTCCCTTCGTTGGTTTGCGATTTCCCCGCGAATCGGTGTGCTGTATTGGGATTAGTTGGTGGCGCTGCCTGTTGCCTGTCCTTGCTTTTCGAGAATTTTTACCTAGGTGAGGGGTACAGTGCAGTACAGTGCAGTACACCACCGCCCTCTCCATGCATGGAAAGCAGAAAGAAAAGGAGAAGACTCCAACTATTGAATCCTACTGTCTCACCCCATCGCCGTTTACAGAAAGAAAGGAGGGAGCTATTTGCTTTTATGGACCTCATAGAGTTGGAGATGAGACATATTGATTCCCCCCCCCCCC